>MJUU01046013.1:439127-484591 GCA_002080025.1 Modiolus philippinarum | reverse complement strand
CTTTACTTCAAATAAATTGAGTAGAAATTAGAGAAACAATCTCTAACATTGTTTTCCGGTTTATTACGATAATTTCTCACATCTCGATAGTTAAATTTTCACATTTTAAAGTTCTAGGGTAAACCTCGAACTTTAAAATGTGAAAATTTAACTATCTCGATGTGAGAAATATACGTAATAAACTGGAAACAATGTTAGAGACTATATTCTACAATTGCTACTTACTACATGAAACATTGTCCCAATACGGACTTGAGTACATAAATCTTTGCAGGATACTTAAAATATTGTTTAAATATTGTCAAAGGGGACATAATTCCTTAAACAATAACACAGTCCAAATTTCGGCTTCAGGACATATCTCTCTGCAGATTACTTACTTAAACTATTGTTTAATACAGTCTAAAGCAACATTATTCCTTATAGGATACTAAGGTGAAATACTGTCCCAGTAGGACTAGAGGGACATAACTCTTTACAAGTTTCTTACATGAAATAATGTTCCAGTAAGGTCTAGGGGGATATATTCCTTACAAGCTCCTTAGTCCTTACAAGATGAAATATTGTCCCACTATCAACTAAGTGAATACAACTCTTTATATGATATTTGTTAGATGAAAAATGGACTAAGGGGACACAACTCTTTATATCATGCTCACTCGATGAAATAAAGTTCCAATATAGATTGAGGGGACACAATTCTTTATATTATACTCACTTGATGAAATATTGTCCAAGTATAGATTGAGGGGACACAATTCTTTATATGAAATTTACTAGATGATATATTGTCCAAGTATGGACTACTGGGACACAACTCTTTATATTATTGTCTGACGTCAGACAGTATTAGAATCAGATATGGCCTCCATGTACACATTGCATGACCGTCAATAAAATGTAACATGTTTATTTGATTAGACAATATTTAGACAATATTTTATTAACAAATCAAAGTGCCCAATTTTAGTTGTATAACAACAAAACAATACATACACAATACAAAGACAATAATTAACATTTATGATTAGTGTTGCATAACAACAGTGCCTTTTAAACTTAAATAGACTTATCAAATATTTTCTGCAGTTCGAATTATCTAAAATGTTAATTCCTTAATTGATTCAGATGATTATAATATTTTGGAAAGGTTATAAACAATTTCCAATGTGTTTTGGTAATGAAACAGAGAGGTTTTGCCTTAACGATTGAAAATTACTTCGTTCTACAATTTGACCTTTAGTTACATTGATTGTTCGAGTTATCTTTCGTACATCAAATTTGCGTAATTTGACATTAGATGCCGTGTGTTCAAATTGGTTATGTTTAAAATGGTTTATCTATCTAGGTACTCAAACGAAGAATTTTGTAAGCAAAGTTCCATGATTTATCAATTTTCCTTGCACAAATACATTATGATGACAAGGTGCATGAAGACGCACATTAAGTGTTGTATTTAAATTACAACTCAAACTTATCAAAGTTCTGCAAAGTTTCAAATAGAGTTTGTAAATGCACAAAGGTGCACGGCAATTTTTACTAATACTTGTTTTTGCAATTTGCTTGAATTTTCATCGTAGTTTATCTTAATTAGTGGTCAAAGTGCTGTAACCGCTAGAACCGTAACAGTTCAATTATATTGCTAATAAAATAAAAGGGTTCTTTGTTTGGTTACCGTAACGAATATGAAGCCAGGAAATTCTTGTACATCATCAAACAAAATATACGTAACATTTTATTGTCTAGGTAAAATAATACTGACGTCAGACTAGCTTTTTGGAAAGCTAATACCTGTACTTACTAGATGAAATATTGTCCCAGTATGGAATAAGGGGACACAACTCTTTATATTATACTTACTAGATGAGATATTGTCCCAGTATGGACTAAGAAATTCATATTCTCCAGCTTTGATGAACTCGAAAAGTTCTGTTTGGTTTCTGTCTGGACTTCTGAAGGGAGGGAATCCACATAACAATATATACGATATAACTCCAACAGCCCACATGTCTACTTCTAACCCATACCCTGGAGAGAGAAAACATATATCTCAAACATTACACATCTCATTAATATAACATATATCCCAAATATATTCATATCTCTAATTCAACAACAAAGAAGTTTTATAATTGTAACCACAAATACACATGTCATTTACATAGGAGTCAACACTCCCGATTCAAGTCTTTATATTATATGGTCACCTGCATAGGAACTAAATATCTAACAAAAGTAATTATTTTGAACTTTTGCTTTTATATGTTTCATTGATTTGTGTTTTCAATAACATTGTATTAATTATAGGGTAGTTATTTCTATTTGTTTTTATAGCATTTTTGTTGTAGATTAGTTATCTCCTTTTACTTTCACAGCTGATTTTTTTTGCAGGTAGTTATCTTCTCCTGTTGATTTGCTGTATGGTAGTTATCTTCTCTTGTTTCACTTTCATGTTTCAAAGGTTTAAATTTTTAGTCACTAATGCAACCATTTTATTGTAATCATGCTATGCAATGGAGTCTGTATTCACAACAAAATTTATCCTGACATTTTAAAAAATATTCTTTGTCTTTTTGATCTAATGTTTTTCCCAGAATTGTGTAAAAATGGAATTCAAGTTGTAGTCCTGTCTACCTGTTTCCCAGTAAATAAACATACATGCATTGTTATTGATGGACAATGAAAATCTTTTTAACCATGTCATATGCTAAATTCAGACATACTTACCAATTTCTGAAAGTATTTCAGGAGCGACATATGTAGGAGTACCACACACTGTATATATATCTTCTTTAACTTCCATAGCTAAACCAAAATCTGCCAATTTTATTGAAATTGAACCATCTTTATTTCTATGAACCTGAAAATGAAATGAATATATGATAGAATAATTCCAGATGTAATTGTAATGTTCATTTTCATTGGTCAACGTCATGAATAGCAAACAGAAATATTTTTCAATATTTCCGTTTGCCCATTAATCCGCTCCGAAAAAATATAGTGCACTAAAGAAAGACGTCGTTAACATGAATCATGCGGTCTTTAACGTACAAAATTGGAATTATAAGGATTAAACACTGATTTTTAGGAAATTATGTATGTATAAACTCCGGCAGCTCACTCACAAACTTTACATAAAGTCCTTCAGACTTTATTCAGTTTGTGAGTGAGCTGCCGGAGTTTATACATACATAATTTCCTAAAAATGAGTGTTTAATCCTATAATAAAAGATTCTTACATGACAGGACATCAAAGATTAATAGGTTCTTACAGGTGTCCATATTAAAGATTAATAGGTTCTTACACTAGACCATACTAAAGACAAGAGAAGGGGCAGTCGGAAACGACAGCTAATCCCCTCGCCCGTTTATTGAATGTTTGTCAAGTATTATAAGCACTCAAGGAAGTTGTATCTGAGCAAGTCATGCAAGAAATGTGACCTTATTTCAATCAGGAGCCTCATACCTAAAGCATATGCATCTACTGATGAAAGATTAATTTTCTGCAAGTTGTAGTATCTTAAATCTAGACTGTAACACAAACTTTATCCTAAGTTACTCATGCATGAAATGTAGGTCAAACTGACCTAATTTTTATCTGGAGCTTTGGAACTTTACAAGATGCATCTACATACAAAATATTATTCTTCTACGAGTTGCATTATTTAAAATCCAAGCTGTAACACAAACTTTAACCTAAGTCACTCATGCATGAAATTTATGTCAAAGTGACTCAATTTTCATCTGCAGCTTCCTAACTTTACAAGACACTTCTACATACAAAATATTATTCCTCTATGATTTGTAGTATCCAAGATCTGGACTCTTACAAAAACTTTAACCTAAGTCACTCATGCATGAAATGTAAGTCAAAGTGACCTAATTTTTACCTGGAGCTTCGTTACTTTCCAAGACGCATCTACATACAAAATATTATTCCTGTACAAGTTGTTGTATCCCAGATCTGGACTCTTACAAAAACTTTAACCTAAGTCACTCATGCATAAAATGTAGGTCAAAGTGACGTAATTTTTACCTGGAGCTTCGTAACTTTCCAATACTCATCTACATACAAAATATTATTCCTCTATGAGTTGCAGTATCCCAGATCTAGACTCTTACAAAAACTTTAACCTAAGTCACTCATGCATGAAATGTAGGTCAAAGTGACCTTATTTTTATCTGGAGCTTCGTTACTTTACAAGAGGCATCTACATACCAAATATTATTCCTCTACAAGTTGTAGTATCCCAGATCTGGACTCTTACAAAAACTTTAACCTGAGTCACTCATGCAAATCCACCTATTCTATATATCAACCTCAAGTCTCTTCAAGATGTATCCATGGACAAAACAATGTCCTTCTATGACTTGTTATTCAAGAGATATATGGTCTTAAGTTTGAAAGGAGGGATGAAGGGTCGAACGGTAAAAACGCTATATCCCCTCCCCAACTTTGTTGGGCGAGGGGATAATAAGGGGATATCTTCCACAAGTGTGAGAAATTGCATCTTTTCCCGAGTGAAACGAGGGTAAAGGACGCAAAATTTTTCACACAAGAGGAAGATATCCTGATCTTTAATTTTGGTCGAATGTAAGAACCTATTTCTTTCATAAAATACAGCTATCAAACTGAGCAAGAGTTGAACTAACCATTTCTTGTGTAGTTCTCAATTGTGACTTCAAATCATCCACAGAGTTTATTGTGGTAACAATTGTGACGTCGAAAAAATTGTAACGTTTGATTTGTCATTTACCCATGTAAGACAGCTTCACGTGACCCTGTCTTATATGGGCCATCTTAAACGGGAAACGGTCATTTACAGAAGAACATAGATATCTTCCATGAATGTGAGAATTGTTTTCCCCAAGTTGGAGAATAGTGAAACCAAAGTGAAAGACATTGAATTTCTCATACAAGTAAAATACATCCAAATCTTGAACTTTGGTCACTCATATGTAAATGCCTATTTCTTACATAAAAACAATGATCAAGATAACTGAAATTTGCCATTTTTTTTGTCAAACATTCGATTAAGACATCAAATCAGTCATATGGTGTAAAAAAGTGATGTTGAATAACTTGAATTCTAATATGGCCTGCTAAAAACCCTTCAAGCCCAATACAGGTGTAAAAAGTTTTTTTAACTATGAGCAATATACTCTAAAGATCATTTTGTCATTGTAACGGCATGCCCAGTTATACCTATCTCATTGAATCCTAAATCAATATGGTAAGTGCAAATTTAAGTGTGTGTGGATACATTACAAGTGTGGACACTGTACAAATGTAGACAAAATACAAGTATTTGGACAATGACATACCCCCCTTTTTTTCCAATAAAAATATTAAGACACTTAAAAATTTCCAAAAACAACCATATTACTTCTTGCACATGTTCAGGTGGTATTCTACAACTGTGTAACATTTCATCAAAATCCAAGCGGCTGTTTAAGAGGACATGTGCTGACAAGACTCTCTCTCATTATTCCAGAAATGTATTCAAAGACAAATTATCTCCCCTTCAAAGTTTAAGGCAGCAACTTTTACATCATGCACATCTTTAGGTGGTTTACTATAACTGTGAGACATTTAATCAAAATCAAAGCATGGACTGCCAAGGTACATGGAAGTACAGACGGACAGGACGATTCCTATATACCCCCAAACTGTGTCTGTGGGGAATAATGAACCCTATTTGTTCTTAACATATCTACATACAAAACTTATGTTTGACACAATTATTTGCTTAAAACAAGTGTGGATTGTATTGCAAAGGCAATACCAAGTCCCCTACCGATAGAACAAGGCTTTATTACACTAGCAAAAATGGTAAAATATGTTTTCTTAGTCCAAGGCCCATAACACCTTCAAAAATCAGTGGACCAGAACCAATCTTACACTTGATGTGACTCACATACAAAATATCAGATCAATACCTGCAACAGTTTAGAAAAAAAGGGTGGAAAATTGTCATTTTACTAAAATTTTGGAAGTCCAAGGCCCATTACTCCATCAAAAATCCCTGGACCAGAACCAAACTTGCACTTGATCGGTAAACTCACATGCAAAATATAAGACCAATACCTGCAACAGTTTAGAAAAAAAAACCGGAAAACTGTCATTTTCTAAAATTTTCTAAGTCCAAGGCCCATAACGCCGTCAAAAATCAGTGGACCAGAACCAAACTTAAACTTGATCTGTAACTCATCAAGGTAGACTCACATACAAAATATCAGACCAATGACTGGAATGGTTAAGAAAAAAGTGCGGAAAACTGATGCCGGACTGACAGACGAACGGACAGATGGATGGAGAGAGCGCAAATCTAAAGTCCCCTTCAGCTATCGCTGGTAGGGGACTAAAAATCATTTTTTCAGAAACTATTTCCTCCAAGGCTTTTGATTCAAATATTATTTTAAACATTAAGTTTGTGTCAAATAGCCAATTTTATGAAAGTGATGGGACAAAACATCTAAACACGACTTTTTCTCTTACATCTAAAAAAGGATTTTTTTTTCTAAAATCTAAAACAGGATTTTTTCTATTCCAACAAACAGTGCTTGCAAACAACTGCATTCTATATTGTTTCAATCAATACCATTATTCACATACCAATATTTAATTTGAATAAAAATATTTCATTCACATAATACAGAAATTAAATCACCAATACTTAATTAAAATTTCATTACAAGGTTGACATGTGACCTTGTGCATTGAACATGCAAAACAGCACAAGTTTTTAAATGACTTTGCTAAGTGTCGAGTTTAATTCATGCAGGATGTTGTATACAATTTGACATAAGGTCAGAATCCAAATGAAACAATTTGAAATTTTTTCATGGAAAAACCTACGATTTTTCTTGCTGATTTGTTTAATAGAACTGTAATCTAGATTTTCAAATTACTCACATTACATACGTCAATAGATTTGTTGTCAGATAATATGTAATGATTTCAATTTAATGTCTTTAAATTAGGTTTGAATCTGAAACACGTCAGTCACAAAAAAGAAAAGTTTGTGGAACAGGTCTAAGTTTTTTTAAAAACATGTGAAATATGTCTGTAGTTTTATTTTCATTTCTATCATAGCTTGAAAGATTTTATTGAATTTCGAATTCAATTTTGAAAAAAAAATTCACTGGTAATAAATTTAGTGATGGTAGGATAACCAAAAGACAAGCTGTCGTAATTTGTCCTAAATTACTTGTAAGGGACCGACCATTCAACTTGAAGGGGGAGGCTATGGTATTTTGGAGCTGATTTTATGTGAAAAAAATATTTTGGCTGCCAAAATGATGAGAAAAAATTTTCTGAAGGAGGCTTTCTGCTCAAAAAAATAATGTTAATTTTGAAAAAAAATATTTTGTTGGGATACACCTGAAAAAAAAAAAGTAAATTTTTTTGTGCAAAGCACGAAAAAAAATTTCTGTCCAGAAAAAAAAAAACAAAACCCCCCCGTTAAATGGTCCGTCCCTAAATAAGTTTGAAAAGTTATCATATTTTTGTTAAAACTTATTCATACAAATAAAACTAGAGCTTTTGCCGAATGGCAACCAATTATGCCCCCGCTAATTGAACCCTGAATCAATATGGCAAGTGCATATTTAATTGTGCGTTGACACAATACAGGTGTTGACACAGTACAAGTATGGAGACAATGATATTCCTTCTCTTTTTCCAAAATATATAAAAGGAAAGTTCTGAGCCCAAAAATCAATTATATGGGTGCTAGGCAATCTCCTTGTAAAGTTTCATCCATTTTGAGGAACTTTGAATTTTCCCGCCTTTTCCCAGTTTCCATGGCAACGGCAGCCATTTTGAAAATTCTGAGACCCAAAATCATTTCCATGGATGCTAGACATTCTTTTTGTTAAGTTTCATCAAATTTGAGGCACTTTGAATTTTCCCGCCTTTTTTCAGTTTCCATGGCAACCGTGGCCATTTTGAATATTCCAAAAGATATGTGTGTGCACATCTACTTATTGTAAGTTAGATTCCTTTGAAGTAGTTGGAATTTGTTTGCAAACTTTCTCAAAAACATGAATAGTTGTGTTTTGCATTCGTACGGACGGACGGACAGACAGACAAGGGTAAAACAATATGCCCTCCCGACTTTTCGTCGCAGGGGCATAACAATATATTTCTGTTACATTAAACCAATATTTTTTAATTTTTTTAAGGGAGGGGATGAATCATGACTTTAAAATAAAAGTAGATCGACAGCACTGAAAACTGTATTCAGCCAAACAAGAGAACATGTGATTTAGAGAATACCAAACCTGGGAAAATTTCTAGGAACTATTGATAAACAGAGTTCTGACAACTGGGTCCAACCTACTATGATATGGTCTGCACTGCTATAGTCATTAAATTTTAAACTTTAACAGAGATGAAATATTGACGATTTTTAAGGACTTACTATGTGATTTTCTTCTAAAGGAAAATAACTAATGATATTGTTTTGTCTTTGGTAATAAAAGATTTCCCTAACCTAAATTTTTGAATTTCTTAACATCTGTCTCAAGGTGTGTTTTTGTTCTTCATTTTTTTTTATTTGAACCCTTTTTGGTATACATAAATAATTAAGCAGACATTACATGTGGTTTGCTATACTTTGAAACTACTTGGCCGAGTTCATCTGGTATCATGTTAACTCATTTCAGTTGTACATTATATGCTTATTATCTTTTTGTGAATAATATGGGACATCTTGTTTTGTACAGCTTTAATCACAGCAGGTATCAAGGGAGCAATTTGGTCATCCTTGGCTTGATGTGCGGTGATGAAGTATTTATTTAAAACAATATGTCCTATGCTCCATATAGAATTTTATATTCTTACCAACAAGTTTTCAGGCTTCAGGTCTCTATGAACAATCGACCGTGAGTGTAAATAGAAGAGAGCATTACACAAATCTTTGACCATATGTGCCGAGTCGACTTCTCCAAACTTAACACTCTGTGTAATTGCATCAAATAAATCTCCTCCCTAAAAAATAAAGACACAAAATTGACACATTGGTTAATCATATCAAATGGACCTAGATCACTAACTGATCTTTTGAATTGATACACAAAAAGTACTGCTAAATGAAAAACTAACAAGAGGCTCTCAAGAGCCTGTATCACTCACCTGGACCCTGGCTATCATAAACAGTCTTCAAGTGACTTCAAGATGAAGAACAACAATCAAAGCGTTGTTCCATTTGCTTAATCTTACCACATATTTATAGGGATTTTGTCCCATGTACATTTACTCCATATCCCTTTATTTGTTTTTTTAAAGGATCTAAATTAAAGTATGGTTCCACTCAGTGGTCTCTGACGACAAGACCTATGAATGTGTTTCTGATGGACGACAAGTGATAGATTTTTTGAGTCAGGTAAGATAAAAATTAAAATGAAGAATTATCACTTAAATTATCCCTTCTCCCCAGATGTGCCTGATTTAAAAGATGCACTGACAAGGCACATTAACCAGACAGGATGATTCTTAAAGCACCAACTTTGTAGGTGTATATTTATAAGGATTAAACACTAATTTAATATGTTTGAAGGAATTGTTCTGAGCAAAGACAAGATATTTGTTTGTTAGAGAGTGAAATTGACAGTTTATAAACTAAACTCAGTTATTTAATCGTGTTACGAAGATATCTTATCCTTGGCAAGATCTGGCACTTTTTTTACAGTACCAGGCATATACATGTATGTTTTATACCAAATTCAATGGAATTTTAATCTTAAAATAAATGATTGTACAAACATTACAGAGTTGCCGGTCAATTTTTATATTTACTCTATTTACTTTGACAGTAAATTTACACACAATGTTTAAAAAAATGCTTGTTAATTCTATTTTAGTATTTACCATGTTTACCTTTGATTTAAATTAGCACATCATGTTTAATATATCATTCCTTTACTATAGACATGTTTTGTGTGATTAGGAATTTACTTAATGAAGAAATCATAAATAAATCTCAAGAGCTAAAACTCAACATGCTCAACAAGGCACATTTGATTTTTGCAAATCATTGCTCAGATGCAAAGAAAGTTTAACTTTTCTTTGAGTGCATTTATTTGTAAGCATTTCATTGTGACAATAAAAATTGCAGTTACTGCATCTTAATATTAATTTTTCATAAATCATTTATATTTTTTCTATTTAGAATTCAAGAAACCATTGTGAATTAATTTATTGTTTGTGATGTAAGAACCAGCGGCTCAAAATGCTGAGCCTGTATCCCTCACCTGGCTTTCTGGTTTCAGCAGATTTTTTTTTATATTGGAGGAATAGTAAATGACAGCTATAATTGCTGTCATATCCAAATGAAGTGAAGAAACATCTTAAAGAAGCTTTCATAGGACCTTGTCATTTTTTTTTTCAATTTCCCAGCAATCACCTTGGTTTTGCCAGTAGTCAGAAAATAAACAGATTATGGCAAGAAGTACTGTGTCCTGAAGAAATCCTAACATACTGGTGATCATTCATGCATGACTGAGGGGTGCTTTTCCAAAGGGTCCATTATGAAACAATGTTCTCTACTATGTTTTTTGTGGATCAAAAAATTTTGGCAATCT
The DNA here is from genome assembly GCA_002080025.1 of Modiolus philippinarum. Lineage (NCBI taxonomy): Eukaryota > Metazoa > Mollusca > Bivalvia > Mytilida > Modiolidae > Modiolus > Modiolus philippinarum. The sequence goes on along the minus strand of MJUU01046013.1, from coordinate 474,004 downwards.
AAGTAAAGGACCTGCCATACACCATTCCTGTTAAGTTTGGTTTAATTCACTCAAGTCATTTCAGAAGAGATAGTCAAAATGTGTTTTCCAATAGGATCCAATGTTAAACTATGTTCGGCCCTAGTGACCATGTTTTTTGGCCCACTGGGAATATTTTGGCAATTTTAGTAAAAGACCTTACAAACATTACTCCTGTAAAGCTAATGGTTTAAATTGATCCAGTGGTTTCAGAGGAGATAGTCAAATGGTGAAAAGTTTAGGGACAGGCGGATGCACCAACAGACGGACTACAGCCGACAGACAACGGATGGACGACTGACACCAAGTTATGGCATAGGCTCTCATGGCCATTCATGCTATGTGAGCTACAAATATATGAAGTAATTTTCTGTTTATAATGTATTAAAAATATATGAAGTAATTTTCTGTTTATAATGTATTAAAAATATGTGAAGTAATTTTCTGTTTATAATGTATTAAAAATATGTAAAGTAATTTTCTGTTTATAATGTATTAAAAATATGTAAAGTAATTTCAGGCTTGTTTTAAGAGATGTGCATTTATTTCTTGCTTTTCATGTGAGTAATATATTTTGAAAAGAGTAACAGTGGATATCTTACGAAAGAATATGGCGTAAATGAACATGAGACCATAACATATATGTTAACTCCAACTGCAATAATGTTAATGAGCTGTATGGCCATTTTGGAGATCAATTCCTCATCAGCAGCACTAGAACCCAAACATAGGAAATCCATAATTTCAAAAAATGCTCAAAATGCATAAAACCGTAAGAAATCCAAATAATACATGAGGTACATGTAAAATTGACAATCAAAGATGAATTAAAAAATCAACAAAGTAACTAATTTGTAGATCTTTTGCAAACCTTGATCCAATTTCAATGTATTAAATGATGTTTTTGACTTGTTCTTATACACAATGATTACAGGAAAACTCATGCAAAAAAAGAACAAGAAGACAAGATTTAAGCTTAAAAAAAAACTTACAAAAATGTTACCTACATTGACAATTTTGAGGAGGCAAAGTTTTGAAAAATTGAATAATTACCTTCACTAATTCCATAACGAGGTAGATTTTATCATGAGTTTCATATTCCTCATACAATTTGACAATATTTGGTTGGTGACAGTCCTTCATAATCTCAATCTCATTTTCAACCATATGTTCCTTGCCTTTTAGTTTTGGTTTATCAATAACTTTCATAGCAAATTCCATATTTGAGTTCTTTAACTTTGCCTGACGTACAATGGCAAAGTTTCCGTCACCAAGAGTCCGACCTAAATCATACCGACATAACACATGTTCGTCACTGCTGACTTGTCTCTCTAACTTAGTTTTGCGTATGATCTTAGATTTAGATTTTCTCTTTTTATGAATTTCGAGAGATTCTTTCTCTGGTTTATCATCAGCTTTTTCTTTTTGTTTTTCTCTCTCTTGTTCTCCTTTTTCTTTGGTTTCTTTGACTTTTTCTGACTTTTCTTGATCAGCTTTCTCAGCTGCTGCTTGTCGTTCTCTAGCTGCTTGTTCAGCTTGCTCTCTTCTTTGTCTAAAATACACATCATAAAAATTAAATATCTGCAAAAATTCCAAAAAATTGTCTGAACTGCAATTTTTACTTTACTTCTTTCTGTTCTAGGAGGGGGCAGTCTTTGCCCTTTATAAATATTCATACAATATTGATAAAACATTGTTGCTTGTAATTCATATACCACAAAAAGGATTATGGATAAGTGTAACTTGATTTAGATTTAGGTGTTCAGCCAGTGATATTGCTGATTTATTTCCTTAACCAATCAAAATAATCTAGTTTGTTTTACCTATGACACATTAATTTTTGAAATGTAAAATTGCAACAATTGAAACAAGCATTTCAGAAACATTATATCCCAATTTTTTTTTCATTACTATTTGTGCTGTCAGTAATAATTAATGTCATAAAATTCTATCACTCAATAAAGGGCTATGCGGAGGGCAGCATGATACCACCGCAGCATGTCAACCACTGAAATTTGAACAAGTGTAATATAAAGTGAATGAGCTTGACACAGTAACTGGATAGACACAATAAGGAGACTGACACAGTAATTAACTGCACACAGACTAGGGAACAATTAGAGGAATCTAAAGAAAAAAATCTCATCGAAATCCTATGAAAAATAAAAATTTTACGTAATCTGCACATTTGCAATTTTTGACCTGTTTGGGCCCTCATAGCTCTGAAAGGAAACATGTAATCAAAAATCTGATAGTCAAGCACCAAGTTAATCTTTCATAAGGAATCCATTGAAAAAAACTGCATCAAAATCAAACTAGAAACAAAAAAATACATTTTTTGTGATTTGCCCCTTTTGGGCCCCATTTTTCTAATGAACGGAGCATAAGACATGATTTCTGATTGGAAATTTCCTCAGGAGCACCTTGAAAGAAACCCCATTAAAATCTGATGAATAATAAAAATTCTACAGCCAATTATGTGAAAACACCAAATTTTGCTCTTTTTGGCCCCTTTTTTAAAAACAGGAGGGGCCAAAAAATCCAAAACCCATCAAAGTCTTCCTTTTGTGCCAAGGAACATTGTGCTGAAATTTCATAAGGATTGATCAACTGGAACTTAAGTTATTGACTAAAAACAAAAGTGTCTACAGACGACAATGCGGACGATGATGACAACGACGACAGCGCCATACCATTATAAGAAACTTGTATCACTAGGCATATTTTTTATTGTTTTGTTCTTCATTCTTGTGCTAATACTTTTTAATGATTATGTTATTGATAACAAATATTGAAAGTAGTGCTAATTCTGTCTGACATTGATACTAGCATTTAAATGTTTGAAGAAGGTGAACCCTGGATTCCAGAGTACACCTGAAATAAGAGGTGAAGTGTCCATTTTTTACTGTTAAATTTTTTGTTGACTTTTGAGTATAGGTATAAAATGCTTGGATTCTTAAGTTGAAGGAGTCAAGAGTATGAACAAATAAGTCCAAAGTCCTGAGTCTAAAAAGGGGGTTATACCTTCTTTGATGTCCACCCAGCTTCTTAGCTCTATATTAGTGTTTTTTTGTTGTTTTTTTTTACTAGATCAGACCTGTCAAGTGTCACGTGATCCACATTTTGCAAATTTGGGGTAAAATCCTTTGATCTTTAACAATTTTGACAAATCTCACGTGAGGCAATTTTCAAATTTTGACAGGTCTAATAGATACAACATTGATCACCTGCATTGCACTGGTTGTCACTATCAAAACCTGTTTATATATTCAAATAGTCCATACTACAGTATTCAACCTATTAGAACTTGATAACAATGAAGGTAGCGGACATGCATAAATTCCGGTTTTGCTTATTCAATTAAGCAACCCAGTTTTTGAATTTTCTAAGCACCCTAGGCACTTATTGGGTCGAATACGGTTATTGTAAAACTTGATCAGCTGTGGAAAACCCTCTTCAACAACATTTTCATAAAAAAGTGAATAATTATCTTCCCTTCCAAATTTTGAACAGCAAAAATATAATTCATTAAAATCCATTGAGCCATTCATTAGGAAATGGGTTAATAAGGACACAAACAGACCGACAGACAGGAAGAATCCTATATACCCCATTATCTTCTCATCTGAAGGTATAAAAATTATTCTATACATGTTGATAATAATATTTCAAGCTTGCACTATAAAACATGAATTGAATCAAATGTATATAGCTGTGCATATGAATTCCTTAATTTGCTCTTTATTTCTACAGAAGAAATCTTACATTTCTACAGTCTTACTTCTCTACAAACTAAAATCTTACTTTTCTTTGGCTTCTTCCTCCTTGATTCTAGCTTGTCTTTCTTCTTCTCTCTTTTTCCTTTGTTCCTCGCGTTCTCTTTCTTTTTGTTCTTTCATACGTTTGAAAGGATCTTCGGGTCTATTTGTAGGAACTTGATTCTGTTTCCGCCTTTCATTTTCTAATGCTCGTCTCTCAGAATCAATCATTTTCTTTTGTTGACGTTTTGCTCTTTCTCGTTCTTCCTGAGCAGCTTTGAGTCGATCCTTATCAAGTCTAATTGCCAGTTCATCTTCTTTGGGATATTCATGTCGTCTACGCCCCTTCTCTTGTGGGCGACCTTTGTATATAATATAATCTCCCTCTTGGTCACGGTTACTTCCGTCACTACCTTCTCCGAATCCACTGTCTCGTTTGTCAGCTTCACTGTCTTTTAAAGCCTGTTGCCGTTTTTTCCGTTGTTTTTCTAAATCCCGTAACAGATTTTTTCCATATGGTGTATCAGAAAACAGTTCATCTATAATGTCTTGTACATCTCCTTCGGTTAAAGTATCATTAGACACTCCAATGAAAACGTCATCGTCACGGAAAAAATCTGAAATTCCATGAACCTCTTTTCCTTTCACTGTAAACAATTTTTTCAGTCTATTATTTTTGTATTTTGGACCAAATGCTTCGGCAATATCTGCCATAAGTTGGTCATAAGACTGTACACTTCGTCGGTTCAGGAGCATTTTGACATTATTTCGTGGCCTGGCACCATTACGAACTACAGTAACCACTTTAGGTTTTAATGGCATATGTTCCTGGTGAGACATATAACTGTTTTTAGTTTGTTGTCCGAATGTTCCACCCCACCTACTTTTCTGTTGTTGGCCATGCAGGTATCTTCCAGGTGCAAAAGCGTTGTTATAATTCCCATATGCACCAGTGCGGTGACGAAAATTTGAGGCATAACCACCAGCTTGTTCTGTTTCAAGTTCATGTTGATGCGGACGAGCTGTTAAATATAAAAAAAGTATTTTCAAACACATGAAATATTCATTTGAAAGAGATATATGCTTTGAATACTGGTACAATTTTTTTTTTGGCCTTGTTACCAGTTCCTTTTCTTGGCCTTGTTGCCAGTAACTTTTCTTTGCATGGTTAATCAAGTTTTCAGTTTAAAAAAAAATCCAGTTTAATCTTCTATATATTGTAAAAATTGCTATTTCTCTAATTTCTATCAAGTTTTCATATTTCCTGAATGGTGTGGAATCATTCCTCTCTAGAGAGGAAAACAAGTTTCGTGAAATTTCCCACCTAATTTATTCGGAATACAATCCTCAGCGTTTTTCATCCAGTCATTAGAGAAACAGTTTCCAAAACTTAAACAAGTTAATTATGAAATGTCTCACATCTCGTTAAATAAATTTTGAAATGTTTAAAAGCTCGGCAAGCCTCGCTTTCAAACATTTGCAAAAATTATTTAACTTGATGTGAGAAATTTCATAATCAACTAGTTCTCATTATGGAAACTATATTTAGCTAAGACCTGTTTTTTGCATTATTTGTAATTAATCACTGGATGTGATATTTATTTTACATGAGAGTGTGTACTGAAAATAATAACTTACAAAAATATCAGTAATTCCGCTTAAACTGAAATCAATTTATTTAAATTAATAGATAGGATTTTAAACAAGAAGCAATGCATTAATAACTTTTAAAGTGCAGCATTGGACTAGATACAAGAGTAGCAACTGAAATCATAAAAAAATATTTTATTGAAAATGGTTGGCATCTGTGCAATTATTGCTAGTTCAGTCTTCAGATTTTATCATACTAGTACATAATGCTAGAGTCTGTATATATTGAACTTGAATTAAAAATTGGTTGTATTTACTCAGCTCTACATTGCTTCAATAATAATTACCATGTTCAAGTAACCAAGATTTAAATGTGCTTTTATGACAATTTTATGCAGATTTACTTTAATCAAAATCAATGAATGATTCTCTCCGAAGAGCTTGGGTTTAGGGTTTCACTTTAAAAAACCCAATATCCGTTTAAACATACAACAACAGATCAGAAATCGGCATGACAAAACATATATCATGTATATATAGTACAGCATATATAACCGAGATAAAAAAATATTATCTGTTGTTTTTCTTATTATCACAAAGTAAATAAAATATTTCCCTCACTACAGAAAAATAAGGTCTAACATAATACCAAAAATCTCTACAAAAGCAAGTAAACAATAAAGTACAATAGGAAATAAACTGTGTCAATAGTTCTGCTGAATTACTTTCTCATTACCTACACCCTACTGTTTACCTAATAATCCAGTTCTGTAATTAACTACTATTGATAAAACCTTTAGGAAGGTCAGGTGTGGTCTTTATAAAAACAGTAATAGAAACCTATTACAAAGGAACTTCTCCATGATTTTTTCACCGACAAACAAGGTTTTTTTTAAATCCCAACCAATGTCATCGCCAAAAAGAAAGCGATGTGTTTATATGTAGTTATGTGGATTGATCTAAAATGAATGAAGCAACAGGCCAAGAACAAAATTAACTAAACCCCCCCCCTATTAAGCTGGGTAATGTTTAGGTAAGGTTAATGTTTAGGTAAGGGTAATGTTTAGGTAACGGTAATGTTTAGGTAAAGGTAATGTGCAAATTATCTAAAACCGTACCTACACATTATCCTGAACCGGGACAAAACATTATCCAATGTTACTTAAGATAAGAAATTTGTTTATCTTTTTCTCAACCAGGCTATACATTATCCAACCGGACTAAACCAATTATATGCAAACTCTTCTTACCTAAACTGTTTGCCGAGAACTCAGCTTAATAGGGGTGTAAACCATCACAAACAACCCAACGCATTTGACTCTCAAAATTTTGCAATTGTTCTTTGATTGTAACATTACAAAGAAAAGCCCCGACAACTTGATTGGTATGATGCCAGTTTGCAAATACCTTCATCTGGTATTTCAACACCCTTAACAAAAACCTTAAATGGGCGAAATTGCCTGACATGCTCTATTTGACTGTACAAGACAGTAGCAGACATGCACACTAATCTATTGTACAACAAACTCTCATCTACATATACTGTGTACAATAACCTGTTCTTAATGTACAATGTTCTAAATGTATTCTCTCGGGGGTACAAGGTATGCTGTTCAAAATTAACAGTGTACCATGAAAGTTCCCTTAAATGTCCATGCTGTTTCCTTCAAATAAATTTCATAATTTTTAGGTTTGCCATAAAAAATTCCAAAATAAACTGTTTCCATAACCTTTTCATATATGGCTAACTTCAAACATTTTACTGGGAAACCCCTTTATATTGTTGAACCCATTTATATCATATGGTCTGTTAAAAACTGTAGAGTCCCCTTGGTCTTGGCCATTTTCATCTACATATACATGTATATCCCTAGAAACCAAAAAATATAGTTCCCTATGAGCAATATACTTGTTTGTCAGCAAGCTTTTTGACAATGGCTGAACCCTTACTTGCTAATCACCAAATCACTTAAACCCCAAGTATCTTTATTTGTGTCCAGCTCTGTAAACTCAGTAGAACTGGTTTACATTGCCAAATATAATTGCTAAAAACATCCCAACCATTGCCAAATCCTAGACAGTATATGTCAAGCTAAATTCTCTAAAAAATCAAATAATTTTTATAACCCCAGTAAAATAGAGAAAGGGAATGCATGTTGTAGGAAAAAAGCTTTAATTCTAATAGTGGAAATATTCATACCATTCAACCTAAGTTTTAATCCAAGGATAGGAAACTCCACTGAACGTCTAATATCAAGAGAACGTCTTATATCCACCATATTTTCTTATAGTATCCACAACAAATTCATCATTATATTTAAATCATATTTGAAAAAAAGAATATTTTTTAATCCTCCATGGTGTATTCACAACACAATTATCTATTTTGTAGAATGTCGGCCATAGCACAGAATACAGATTCCCGAACTTTTCACAAAATGACAGCTAAGATGTTACTATGTGACCTTAGTGTTTAAATAACTTAAGAAAATTGATAACAAAGACGATTTCCGATATATAAAGAATATTTTGTGCAGAAAAGATAACTATCAACTACTTAAATCCGTTGTATTTAAACATCGCCACACAAACATTCCAGTCTAAATATTACTGTTAATAAATAATTAATTATGATAGTTAATTATCTTTTTAAGGCAATATTTAAGTCATATTTCCACAACACTTTTCTTAATTATCGATAAAACTGCATTTAAGAACATTCCGTGTAAAGTAAAATTATCCTGTCGTAATATATTGAAATCCGATATTGATCAATTATGGTTGATATTTATTCTCCAGTGTTAGTTAATTTGTTTTACAAACACAAATAAATCCAACAGAGACTACATATATTTTCATCGAATTTTCCAAATTTAGCTTTTCAAGATTTTATTTAATTAAACTTTGGAAAAAAAACAAGAAAAAAAAATCCACTGAAATCAATCAGATATATCCAGTATTTTTTCTTCCTCAAGCACTTGATCTAGATTTTTTACTTTTGACTAAATTAGCTCTCGATTTTACTAACCTATTCTATGGTTTGATATTTGATGCAAAGCAAAAAAAAGGGAAATAACCCATGTCACTTGAAGTTTTTCATATTCTTTCATAATTCCCATGCAGAAATTTTAATTCTATTGTTACAGAAATATAAATTAATTTTTTACAAACATTCTTTTTGAAAAATACAGCACATAAATTAATATATTTTTCAATTATTGGATAAATTTCCCCTCACATGACCCCAATACAAATTACCCATGGTGGTATTATTTGTGTAAATATATTTAGAATTACAAAATTAAATACCCAGGATGCACAAAAACTATCCTATTATAGTGCCGAAGGTGACATTAGTATTGAGAAATAAAATAAATATTCAAGTACTATAATTTAAACTTCAAGTCTTTCATTAACGACTCATTTAACCAAATTCTCCCTCAACAATCAGTCTTTGTATAACATTAAGTTACTAATTTCTACTTGATAATGTGGCCTTGTAAGTTCCACAGAAATGGTTATATAAACAGGAAGTATGATTTGAAAACATAAAGAGAGAACAGCTAGCTAGAGCAGAAAATTAAGCCAAAATACATGAGAACACTTAGGGGACGACCATTTGATTCTGAGGGGGGGGGCCTGGCAAAATAGGTCGAGCCAGATTATTTATTTTCCAAATTTTGCGGGCCAGAATATTTATTTTTATTTTCAATAGCATAATCGTATCGTACCAATGAATCTAAGGTCAGGTTATTTATTTTCTTGGATGTGCAGGCCAGTTTATTTATTTCCAACTTTTTCAGGGACAGAATATTTATTTACAAAATCTGCCAGACCCCCCTCAGAATCAAATGGTCGTCCCCTTATAGTTAATTGGAGGATTGCATCAAATTTGCGAGAAAAAAGATTTTCAGAAAGTATTGATTCTTGATGAAATTGAACTTTTTGTCACATGCAATAATAAAGATTTTTTTCTTCAGATTTTGCAAATGTCAACTTAGATGACTGACATATAGGCTTAAAATTTGATTCTTCTTTCAATAGTGAACTACATATTAATGGTCAACCATCATTGGGGCTTAAGATGACTCAAAAATAAAGAGCCTTACGTCAAAATAGTGAAGGTGGGCAAGTCAGTTTTATGGGTCCACAACTCTGCAAAAATAGTCCACTTGGAACCAAATATAACTTGCAATTATAACAGGGCATGCAGGGCCTCGATAACAACATGAAACAAATTTCTCCCATGGAAATTGTGCAATATTCTGATATTGTGCCTTAACCTAACAGACAAGTTCAATTCTGATATACACCTATTTTACGACAGAATTCTTAGGTCCAAATTGAGAATAATATGAACTGATTATAAACTGATATAAATCAGACAATCCCAGTATATAAAGTCCCTGTATGACAATACCTGGAGTTTATAAAGGTGTCAAATATTTATTTTACCAAAAGTATAGTATTGTCAATATTTAGGATTTTCAATCACTTCAAAAGTCAATAAAGAAGTCAATTTTAAAATCTTAAATGTTTTATTGTGTAACATGGTTTTCCCCTTTTGAAGAGAAATTTATTATATTTATGTATGACAATTTTGAAGTACAATGCATTTTGTAACTTAATCTTCAAACAACATTGGAGGATCCAGAAGGGGTTCCTGGGTTGGAATTCCCCTCTCCCTTCTTATGTTTTTTTTATTTCCTGAATAACTAAGGCAAAATTAACCACAAATGTACAAGTCTTCATTACTCAGGGGACCTTGACGAAAAACTCTGCTATGCCAAGAACCTACTGTTATGGAGTACATTACCATGAACTTACTGTATATGTAGTTCAATTCTGTTTTTAAAATTAAATATCCCACACAATTTTTACACATGTTACACTGCCAATGATTTGTTTTTGTACTATTACTGTCCTTCAACAGTAAGCTAAGACCAATTTTATTGGCCATTTGGCTACCAATCCTACAGATTGACAACTAAATTGTTGCTGAAACTGCAGAATTGGTTTACCTGATTGAGAAGTTGATACTCACCTCTGGAAATAATCTTTAGAGTGTTTGGTTGTTGAGCATGTTGAAGTATTTTCATATTTAATAATAGCCTTCCTAGATGAGGGAAATTCCTATTTTTAAATTTTGCAAATACTTTGTATGGTTTTTATGTAAATAGTGTATGACTAAAAATACAAGTAAATGAAATTTATTATCTCCCATGGCCAAATTACTGATTTTGTGTTTTACACCAAAATAATACTAAAAATTTAAATGGCACCAGGATGCACAAGCCAAGTTGCAACCTCAAATATTATGTGACCAAGTTAATGTGAAGACCCGAATATTTCTAAAATTGTCTATTTATATTTTTTTCCTACCTAATATCCAAAATTATAAGAATTCAAGAAGGTCTATTTTCTAGTTTCATAGCTTGACATTTCAATATATAAATCTATTTTCGGTCACTGTGACCTTCGATGACCTTGACCTTTGACCTACTTTCACCAAAATCAATACGGTTCCTCCCCTCCTGGTATCCAACAATATATTCAAAGTTACATTTCAATAGGATATAAACTTTTTGAGTTATCATCCAGAAACCAAATTTTTCTGAAATTTTCAGTCTATTTTTGGTCACTGTGACCTTGACCTTTCACATACTTTCTCCAAAATCATTGGGGTTTCTACCTTCCTGATACCCAACAATATATCCAAGTTTCATTTCAATAGGATATAAACTTTTTGAGTTATCATCCGGAAACCAAAGTTTTTCTGAAATTTTCAGTCCATTTTTGGTCAATGTGACCTTGATCTTTGACCTACTTTCTCCAAAATCATTAGGGTTTCTCCCTGCTTGTATTCAACAACATATCCAGGTTTCATTTCAATAGGATGTAAACTTTTTGAGTTATCATCCAGAAACCAAATTTTTCTCAAATTTTCAGTCCATTTTAAGTCACCGTGACCTTGACCTTTGAATTACTTTCTCCAAAATCATTAGGGTTTCTCCCTTCCTGGTACCCAACAATATATCCAAGTTTCATTTCAATAGGATATAAACTTTTTGAGTTATCATCCGGTAACCAAATTTTTCTAAAAATTTTCAGTCTACTTTCGGTCAGTGTGACCATGACCTTTGATCTACCTTCTCCAAAATCAATACGGTTCCTCCCCTCCTGGTATCCAACAATTTATCCAAGTTTCATTTCAATTGGATGTAAACTTTTTGAGTTAACATCCAGAAACCAATGTTTGATGCCTGCCCGCCCGCATGCACGCACACAGGCACGCACACAACACCAAACCAATAGCCGAGTTCAACTTTGTTGCAACTCGGCTAAAAATGATTTACAGTACATGTATCTCCAAAGTATGTAAATTAACCATAAATTAAATGTTAAACTGATTATACATATTAAAACCAAAAAAAAGTCAGTTTTAAAATTTGTAATTTAACATGAATTCACCTCTGCATTAATAATAAAAATTCCAGTTTATAAATGCTCATCATGTAACAAAAGTTCATCACCTAACAAAACAGTTGCTGAGGTAAATATCAATTGATCATTTTTTTAACCAATTCTACAATTTTTCAACAGCAATTTAGTTGTCAAACTGTAAAATTTGTAGCCAAATGGCCAATAAAATTGGTCTAAGGTTACTCTTGAAAGACTATAAAATCTCATATATCAATTTTAAATAATAAATTGCATAATCTGTAATTTCTCTCAAACTCTTCCTTTTAAAACAACTAAATCGAATGTCATCCCCTTCCTTTAAGTAAAAATGATTGAAGTACATGTACTCTGGATCAACAAATTCTGACTGGTAAATCGCTAGTATTGGTGCCAGTGGTATATTAATGAAGACCTTCAGAGATCCCAAAAATGAGCAAGACCACTTACAACACATAATATTCCTCCCATTTCAGAGGACCTATAGACATTGTTTGGTGTACTTTGCCGTCAGTGATATATATGGTTCTATTTCTCTTGTCCCTCATGCTAAAGGAGTCAAACATTGGTGTGTTGGTGACCAGAACTATATGTCTCGGACATGGTGGGCAAGACTGACAATGTTGCCTCAAGACACACAGAGGTATTGATTTATGTACACCTCAATAATGTTAAAATGGAATGATACGCCAAGTTAAGACACAGACATCCCAATTCATACATCTGAATATATAACTAGGGAGGGTTTATAAAGCTAGTACAAAAAAAATGAAGACCACGTCTACTGTGTATATAGATGGGGGCCCTAATGAAAGTTCTGGACAAAAGTTAAATTACTTATGAATTAAAAGGAAGCTCAATATTTTCCTCCCAAAGGCTGCCTTTTGTCACAATGTCCACACATCCACCAACTTTATATAATGACCCATCAAGGCTTTTGTTCTACTACAATGTTCCTTTACTCAGTCACCCCTCTAACCAATGAGGCTGACTTTTTCCGCTAGAATTCTCCCTCAATGCCAATTTATTATAATATTTAACTTACCCTGTCTGAAACGATTTTCCATATACCCTCTGGGCTCTACATACCCAGCAGTCCATGAGTGAGAAATAGGATTCACCATGTCTCCCTTTCAAAGTCAATCCATTTTTCAAATCATTATCAAAAACACAAAAAATCTTGATAATATTTAACATTAAAAGACTAAATCCATGTTTAGTTTCTAAGACGAAACCCGATAAAAACCAATGACTTTAGTTAATGTTATGTTCGCAATTTATCACTCCCATCATAGAACTATACAAACTTAGTACAATGTCACAGTACAAAAAAACAATGTCAAAATTACTGAGGCCAAGATACAGGATAATGTTACAATTAAATCATTAATTGTAAGAGAAGTATTTAATTGTTCTGGGAACTTTGTAAAAATGATGCATTGTTAAAAATCATTACAGTTTAATGCACCAAGTGCGATTTAATGATAGATCATGTTCGCACCTACTTAAAATATTTTCTGCAACTGTCCGTATTGATCTGGGGTAAATTTATTGTTGAGAAAGAATTCATCACCTGATATCGCAATCTCTCCACCATTTGTAACTAGTAGACCCAAAACTGATTAAAAAGGACACAGACGAACTCAGAACTTTGTTAAAATTTAAGGGATAACAAAAAAATATTAAGTTACAGTTAGGCCATAATAAAATAATTCCTAGATTCTCATTCATTTTTTTTTCAAAATATGGGGAGGGCAGGTGAATTTTATATTTTTTATAAAAAAATTTTTATATAAAAATGCTGTCATTTTAAAAAGAAATTTACCCAAATGAGCCAAAAAGTGAAATCAAACTTATTTAGGCCTGTGAAAAAATTTGGGTGGAGGGCATGAGAATTTAGAATATTTTTTATTATGGCCTAAGGGTTTGACCTACTTTGTGATACATCCCAAATGGCAACTGGATATATGACTTTAACATCTAAATTACAGACAACTGATAGTCAAAGTAATATCAGTCCACCATGAATTACAGTCATATGTGAGGAACTAAAGTAGTCTTTTGGTACCCTCTGAATTTGAATGTGAAGGATATGAACAATCTATTACCATGTAAATTCAACATAGATTTCATGTCTAATGATCAAAATCGACAAAATATTAAAACTTCCCTTCATAGTTAAAATACAAATGCTATAACAGATGTAAAACAAACAGAAACAATAATTCATAACAAAATTTTGCAGGTTAAAATATTTGAAAAAATACAAACAATAAGAATAGCCAATCAGAACCAAGAAAGACTAGACCTCTCATCCAATCAAAATAAAACTATAAATCCCAAAAATCTTTCATACTACTTTTTCTAAAACCAACCATTATTAATTTGCTAAAAACAAAATAAAGTATAGTTAAGCTTAGATAAAAATGTGTACAAAATTGTCTAATATATCTCACCAGTCCGAGAACCATCAGATATTTGTGGCAAACTAATTCCTGTAGAAAAACTCCATGTAAAACTTCTGCCATATTTTATAAAATGATGTTCTACCATTTCAATATACATCAAAACATCCTTTATATTATTATCAATATTCTACATAACAAACTTATGTGTTTATTGAGAAAACAGGTTGAGAAAGGAATGCCAAAGTGAAAAGGAAAATTCTGTATTTCATTATCTTATTAATAATAAAATGGTTAAAAGGACGCATCAGAACTATAATAGGTAATAACGTTCCGTGACTTGTACTGAAAGTAAAATGGCCGTCCTTATGGTATAGTAAAAAAAAAGATATAAATAAATCATTTCAATAAATCGAATATTTATTTAATTTAGATATACATGATATATGTAAAGCAGCTCATTTGAAAAATGTTCGTATTGTTAGAATACATATCTCTAACAAAAATTTTTTCAGTTAACAATAATAAACTAGGAGTTGTCGCCACAGAGTATGTACCCTATGGCCGACGGAATAACAAATGGATGGATGAACGGACACCATGATCACTATATACCACCTGCTAAAGCGGGAGTATAACAAGAGTTTCTTCAGAGCATGTATTGCTCACTTGGATCATGGCTGAAATAGATAACATCAACTTTCAAGGGTCTTATTTTATATGTTACTAGACCTAGATGTATGGCTCAATGTTAAAGTATGTTCCCAGTTTGGGGTCATCTTAGATCTGATGGGACTTTAAGGGCACAATTTTCAAAGAGGTCAACTAAGGATAATTGCTACCAAGTTTGATTTCAATTGGCCAAGTAGTTTCAAAGGAGAAAATCTTTAAATGTGTTTCCCTAGTAGCCATATTGATTTGGCATTGGTTGGAGGGACACATTGTTTACAGGTGACACCCAAACAACTATTGTGACCAAGTAAGGTTCCAATTTCCTTCCTGGCTTCTGAGAAGATCATCGTTTACTACTTTCGAATAGGATCCAATGTAAACTTTGTTCCTTGCTGGCAGCACTCTTGTACTTGCTGGAAGCATTTTTCAAGAAATATAGTATATATAGAATAATGGTAGTTTTAAAGGTCGAGACAGAAAATATCACCATATCGCGGCGAGTCCGATAGGACGAGCTGTGATACTAGTGATATTTTCTGCCAAGACCTTCAAAACTACCATTATTGTTTTTATCGGCAACGTCATAAGAGCCATGATGTCATATTCGTGACATCATTGCCTGATATTTTCTTGTATCAGGTCAGTACGGAGATACTGACGATATCAGTCAGTAATATCAAAGAGAACTAGAGCTGTCGCCAAATGGCAGCCAGGTATACCTCCCGCTAATTGAACCCTGAATCAATATGGCAAGTGTAAATTTCAGTGTGTGTGGACCCAATACAGTTGTGGACACAGCACAAATGTGGACACAATACAAGTATGGACAAAATGATATACCACCCCTTTTTTCTCTGAAAATATTAAAGACAAATTATCTCCCCTTCAAATTTTCGGACAGCAACCATATTACTTCATGCACATCTTCAGCTTGTGTACTAAAACAGTGCAACAGTTCATCAAAATCCAAGCAGTGGTTTAGGAGAACATGCACTGACAAGGAGCACCCCTCCCCCTTTACACAGAAAATATTCAAAGACAAATTATCTCCCCTTCAAAATTTCGGGCAGAAACCATAATATTTCATGCACATCTTCAGATGGTGTACTACAACTGTGTAACATTTCATCGAAATCCAAGCAGCCGTTTAGGAGAACATGTGCTGACAAGGTTTGCCTCCCTCCTTTTTCCAGAAAATATTCAAAGACAAATTATCTCCCCTTAAAAATTTCGGACAGCAACCATATTACT
Source organism: Modiolus philippinarum (assembly GCA_002080025.1). Taxonomy (NCBI): domain Eukaryota; kingdom Metazoa; phylum Mollusca; class Bivalvia; order Mytilida; family Modiolidae; genus Modiolus; species Modiolus philippinarum. The sequence continues at coordinate 457,851 of MJUU01046013.1, read as the reverse complement.
TCATGCACATCTGCAGATGGTGTACTACAACTGTGTAATATTTTATCAAAATCCAAGCAGCCGTTTAAGAGAATATGCGCTGACAAGGTACATGGATGGACAGATAGACAGACGGACAGGGTGATTCCTATATACCCCCCAAACTTTGTTTGCGTGGGTATAAAAATGTACATATTGCCGATAAAGTATAGTATATTTGATTTAGTATGTTGGGTTGGTAGAAAAGAAGGGTAAAAGTGGGTGTGGGTTGAGAGTTGAGAATGAAAGTTCAGGCTTGAGGGTGGGAGAGAGTGACCTCTACTGTCCAATCCCCAAACTTTGTATTTTTATAAAACTTAAATTCAGCAACAAGACTTAATACATATGATAAATTTTATCAGTATTGAAGAGCTTGAATGAATCATGAATTTTTAAATAAATATTCCATGAATTGCCGTATCAAGTGAATAATATGAAAAATAAAATTTTACAAAATTATCCTATAAATTCCACCATATCAATAGTCATACTAAAATTCTATATGAATACAAAAGATATCCCACAATGCTCCTCAGTCGTTTACTTATCCTTTGACATTCTCGATCAAAAATGTTATGCAACCACAGGCTAAACAATACACAATACAAATATATTTAAACCAATACAAACATATAAACACATGTATCTGATACGATCACGGTATTATCAATAATGGCAGAACCCGATAGTAACTAGCCTAACACAGAACAATAGATCCAATCATCAGTTTATTGTGTTGGAAATTAACCAAGGTCACAGCAGTTTGGAATTTTTTTAAATCAGGAAGGGTAGATACCTTAGCTATTTAATTTTTTCAAAAAAAGATATTAAAAAAAAATCCAGTTTATGGTTACGTATCAGAATGCTTTGTACAAGGCCATTTTTTGAAATGTTTTATTTGAATTATAGTGGAACTTGAGTGGCTTGAAATCCCAAGACATGGATGATGGATGAAACAATTTGAGATTGTGTTCAAGCTCTCAAGAAGGAACTATGATAACACTTAAACTTGGGACAACAAAACGGTCTCGACACATCCATGTATGAGAAAAATTACAGTTGAAGCCCTGTAATTGTTAAAATGATAGTGAATTCTGTAAACTATGATGGATTCCTAAAATCATAAAACAGATATAATTTATTAATCAATGATAACTTCCCAATAAACTTCAATAGGTGTGGAGGACCTTCCCCAAAATTTCTTATGTCTCCTTACTACAAGTCCTAATTCAATATGTTTGGTAAATAAGTCTCATTCAATTCAGGCAATTACGGAAAACAAAAATGATCTCATTTACAGTGTCACATGATTTATAGATAATTATTAATATGTATGTATTAAAGTCCTATCTTTTTTAACTCCTTAGTCTCTTTAAAAACAATCACATACATCAGACATGAGATCTACACATACTTAAATCTATCCAGATTTACTCAAATTTCCTTCATTTTTAAACCATTTGAAAGTTGTTCTTTGATCTATTGCATGTTGCGGCCTATAAACAATCATTTATCTCCCCTTTATTAAGCTTTTGCGACATGGAAGCAAGATTAATAGAGTTATTTCCCATTGATCATTTAAATAGCATTTGTTGGATCAATGACATTCTATTCAGGAAGTCTGAGAGAAGCCAATCATGCATACAGAACATGGAATACAAAGTGTCAATGAAAACTGATGACAAAAAAGAAAACCTTTCCTTTCATCAGAATGTCTGCAAACTTTCTATACATTACAAATCAACATTGAGACTGATATAATAAAATTTAATCACAAGCCTTTGTTATTGTTGTGTTTATATTGTGTACAACTCACTTTTTCTTGATGACAAAATATAAACTATGGAGCACAATATAGTACATTTCTTGCATAAAATTTCATGACAAGCCACTGACTGTCCCCTGAGTGGCTATTATAGGATATAGCAAATTTTCATTCAATTTTTTTTTCATTAACTGTCCAATGTTCTCTGTACAGCTTTCCCCTGTCCTTCATATAGTAAATTCTCTGTAAAAAAGATTCTATACAATTCAATTCATCAGACAGAGTTGGAAGTGCCAGCCAAGCCCACCTGCATTTTTGAGCAGAGCAGACTACATTTATATACATTGTATAAACATTTTGAAATAATTAATTCAGGGCTGGCAACATTTTGAGATGAGTTTCCCACCCTGCATCAGAATAAAGGTTAATTGAACTGTACAAAACTGTCTCCTTTATTATTTGAATTCAACTTCCCTTATATACCAGTTTTCTCTGTTAAAATGTAATTTTTAATATCAATCAAAGTGCTAGCTTATAAAATTTTCTAATTGCACAATTTAAACATTTTATTCTATTCTTACAACTTACTTTTCAACATCACAAATTTATTTTCATTTACAATTTACGTTTTTGACACCAAATGTATTTTTTCTTGAACAGACTTATGTTTTCAATAGAAATATTTGGTTTTTATTAGACAACTTACATCTTCGACACCATATATATTTCCTGACTAACTTTGGAGGATCTGGCTCAATGTCCACAAATTTGATAGTTTTATTTCTCCATTTGTCGCTGGTTTTACTTTTTTCTTGCTGAACCAATTCAACCGTTTGTGTGTTAAGTCTGTGATACTGAACACGGACTGGATCCACATACCTATTATCATCAAATAACCACTCCGGTTTGGCAAACATTTTGGATTATCTCCCTTTTCAAAATTTTACAATTTTTAAATGTACCTCTTAGTTGTAAAGTTCAATTTAATTCTTTGTTTCAAACTACTCCCGTCAATCAAAACTGGAACGTTTTACATTTTATAATCCATTCAATATGTGAAGATCATCTAAACACAAAATCTTCTGGAAAATATAGCTCCTTGATGAAATCAGTTGGAATTCCTAAGCTCAATCTTAAAATCTCAAAATTGACTCAAAGAATTACTGACAATTCCAACATGACCAAATCAGAATTTTTCCTCCATTTTCAAACAAAAGAACAAAAAGTCCGAAAGGAAACCACCATTAAATGTTGTCAAGGATGGTTTGGTGATGCATCGGAGTAAAAATTCTTCGTAAAGAACAACCTACATCTTTACGTTGGCAAATTCATTACAATATAAAATAAATTTTTCATGCATGTTTCACATCAGGGAGACAAAAACCTCGGCACAAGAATTTATCCACAGTACTTTAACTCATTGTGTATGGTAAAAGTGACAGAGAAAATTCAGTCATAAATATGTTTTAAATCTGTTTTTACTATCGTCAGTGACCTATCAATGTTTGTAGTTATGATACTATAAAATGGCGTTCCATGGGCTCACAGTGAAGAGGTAAAATCTCGGAACTTATACATTAAAATGACATTCTATCATAAGTGTAGAGGGAAGAATGCAAATTTGCAGACCAAAATATCAAATAAGGACAAATGTTATTATTTTTTTAAATTAATACTGCAGTAATAAAATTATACATTATATATAGTTTTTAAACGACAGCTTTTAAAAAGAACCACATCATTCTAATGATTACATCCAATACCCCCCCCCCAAACAAATACACAACTACACAACCAAAATCTAATAAATACAAATATGTAAAATAAAGAAGAAAATAGAGATTAGATAAAAATTTCAACAAAATCAACTGCCAGTAAATGTGTCAGAACCACAATAATGCCACAACCCTCTGACGGCTGGCAATATTCTTACAGAGTTATGCCAATCTCAAGACTTGATCGTGTATCTCTAGTAAAATGCTGAAAAACTTAAAAAGTCCAAAGAACAATAACTCTTGCAGAAATTAACAAACCATAAAACTCATATACAATGTACCAAATATCAAACCATAACTTCAAGTGGTACTTAAAAAGGCATGTTATTTATTTAATCTTATTTGCAACTTATTGTGTGTATATTCCCCTGGCTACATTTTATTCAGCCAAAAATAAGTTTTTCCTGAAAATTTCTAGTACTTCATTTAGCTAATGACTGGTTCTATGTGCCTCAAGTACAGTGGTAAACAATAACCTGGCCTTAGCCAGAACAGCAAAACAGTTGCAGATGGTATTGGACTTGTCGTGACTTCAAGATGAAGAAGAATATTATAAATAGGGATTTGTCTTGTGTACATTTACTCGATATCCCTTTATTTGCACATTGCAGTGACTAGGAAAACCTGTTATGAACTTCTCAATAAATCTCAACTTTCATTAAATAGTCCAAATGGCCATGTTACTTGGTATCCATTGTTAAACACTCAGAACCCTATCCCAAATTTTTCTGCATCATTTTCTTAAAATATTTCCTCTCAATCCGAATCTTATTGAAAACCCTGAAGATCCAACAATGAAAAAAAGGAAATCATTTCCTATGATCTATCAATGGTGGAATGTAAAAATCATGGTAAAGGTTCATTCACCGATATTGAATATCATGGACAATGTAGCGGCAACTAAAAATGACGTCACAAAGATGATTTTTATTTGTATACAGTAATAATCAAACAGATTACCAACAAGCGTACCGACACTAATGACCATTTCCCCATTCATACTTTCTTATTTACACTTTGATTAATACGTAATTTGATAAAAAGGAAATACACAAATACAGGTAGTATCCTTCTGAAGTTGACAAAATGCCAGATTTAATAAGCTAAAGATTTTATCTTTTTACATGTTAATAAATGTCTTCATTATGAGGGTGGTGAAGGGAAGGTTACTTTGCAAATATTCAATTTACCGAATGATAGAAGTCATTTTAGGAGCTTACCAACTACACATAGAGGTACTGAGGTCTGTGGTTTCGAATTCATCATGTTGTATTAGATGGTTTCCGTTTTGTATTGAGAAGCAGCTACCCCAATCTACGCATCATTTGACTTCCTATTAAGTTTTCCAGATAAGACACGTGTCGCTTGCATAATAACGCAAAATTTTTTATTAAGTTTCATCAAACAGGAAGCTGGCCCGGGGGGCCATTACTTTTGGGTACATACGTACAGCTGACATTTTCAAAGCACCCCCATTCATATATTCAATATTTTGGATTACTATACACATTCATATTTTCCTTTGAAATTTTTCATTAAGTTTCATCAAACAGGAAGCTGGCCCGGGGGGCCATAACTTTTGGGTACATACGTACAGCTGACATTTTCAAAGCACCCCTATTCATATATTCAATATTTTGGATAACCATACCCATTCATATTTTCGTTTGATAATCCGGACCCCATCAAATATTGTAATCTATATGTTTTATTGTTGCCTGTGCAAATATTGCACGCTGGACACTGTTTTTGTAATATAATTTACAATTAGGTTAATTTTTGTTACATTTGATCTCATTAATTAGATTAAATGTAACACAAACACGATTTTAAGGATGGTATGCCAAATTATATACCCATTGATATCACATATTGATGAAAATTGCATCCCATTGATATAGCTGACTTGTCAAAAAAAGTGACCCATTCCAGGGGTATGTCTGTGTATACCAATAGGAAGAGACCCCCCCTGGTGAAGTTGGTATGCAAGAGATTCCCTTACACAGCAAAAGTCCCCAAACTGAAAAACTTCACTTAAGAGTATAGCAATTTTGAATTTGGTGCTTCAGAAAAATGGGGTACAAATCGATTTTATTGGGCAATATTTTGTCTATTTTTGCCTAAATCATGCATGAAATGTAAGAATTTTCCCAAAATAGGGAAGTATTGTTAAAATAAATATAACCTAGTGTACAGATAACAACAATGTTTACTCATCTAGAGCCTCAATTCTATATAAAGACAATATTGAAAGTAAACACATTATACACTAAAGTTATTTACAAAATGGGCATAGTGATTATAAAGATTTATGTCTTTCAAAACAAAATTATGACTAAATATTATTGCTTGGTTATTTTCTGTCCTTGGCCAAAACTTAACCTGTAATTTTATACAATTCTTTTGTTATTTTTGTGCATTAAGGAATTTCTTGTCATTTTTCCTATCTTAGTCCTTGGCCAACAGTTTACCTGTAATCTTATCCCACTCCTAATAAGTGTTCAATTCACTTTTTTTTTTTTAAAATAACAACATTTTTTATAGGCATTTGAACTTAATTCAAAATGCTTCTCCTATTGGAATCAAAAACTTGATACTTTTAACATGTTTAAACATACAGGATTTTTTATTATTGTGACAAAAGCAAAATTATACCGAATTTACTGATAATTTATGTTCTGCATATGCACATTTCGACAACTTATGTCTCATCAGTGCAGATCAAACCAAAACATTTGGAAGTCAATCAATCCCAAAATGTGTAAAAGCTGACAGAGATCAAATAAGCAAAAAGATCTAAATAGAAAAGCCAAGATTCAGCTAAGGAATGATTAGGTATTATCAAAAAATTTGTTAAAATGATATACTTATTGTTCACATTATCTATAGGACTCAGTCGGAACCAAATGGCGAATAATCATTGCAAACAACAAAACAACATACTGTTTTATTGTTGATGTGACTAAAAGCAACAGAAGAGTAGATACTAAGATACTGAACAGTCAAATAGTCAACAAATCTCAAAAGAGACCAAACATTACTGTGCCTCCAGAAAGGCCATTTAAACAGACAGTCATTTTGTCTCGAGAGGGCAACTAATCTAACCTTAAAGGGACCAAACTACTCTTGATTTAGAGTGCTTACAGACAGACCAAACTATTGATTAATCAGTGTGGCTCAAACCAGAGCAACTAAATGTCAATGGGTCTCAAGAGAGAGAGCAACTACTGGACTGAGTCGGTGCATCTTAAGAGAGACCAAACTATTGGTCAATAAGTCTCAAGAGAAAGCAACTACTGGACTAAGACAATGCATCTCAAGAACGACCAAACTATTGGTCAATAAGTCTCAAGAAAGTCTGAACTATTACATAGTCAATGTGACTCAAAAAGAGACCAAACTGAGTGGAAATACTTGACAAGCAATGATACTTCATTCTGAGGAACTAGACAATTAAACCACTAAATGTAATTTGATAATTGAACTACATTAGACATTCAAAAAATTGTAAAACCTCTGTTTATATGTCCATTTGTAATCTGATCCATACCGTGCCAACTATATTTATGGGGGCATGGTTTCCCATAAAAGTACTGAAATTTTCAAAACCAGTTCTTAAACAAAACAATTGTGCAGTGAATAGCAACTGCCTTAAATAAAGATGCTAAAAAAAGCAAGATAATGTATCCATTCTTCACAAACTGCATTGGTCCTAACAATCAAAACCGACATTTTGGCAGAAAGACTGGTAAAAATAGAAAAATGTCAGTCCAAAAGTCTTACATTGGACTCGGGAATGAGATTTCAGGCCACAAAAATAACAATCATCTGGTATATTTGAGACTTTATGTTGTAAATGCTAGCATTTCCTGTCAAAAATTTTACATCAAATTGATAAAATTGACTGCCAATCAGACAAAAGAACATTCCAAACAGAAAGTTGTAAGTATTGACAAACCTAATTCGAAACAAACAGGATGATTTTACAGAAATCTCCGATGATACTAAACATGTGGAAACCTTCAAGACCAAATGCCCACAAAATTTCAAATGTATGTGGCGAAGAATGTTAATTTGAATCCTCCATTAGGAATATCACTATATGTCTCCTAAAATTATGTGGTATTTTGATAAAACATGTCTATATACAGTCGAACCTCGTTATGTCGAACTCGGTTGTCTCGAAATCTCGGATGTGTCGAAGTGAATGGTTGGTCCCGGCAAAGTTCTCCTTTGATTAATGCTTTTTAACCTCTGATAACTCGAACTCGGATTATTCGAATTCTCGGATAACTCGAATATAAATTGTTGTCCCTTGAAAAATTTATAATGAAAATCTACCCTGATGTGTCGACGTTGAGATCAAATTGCATAATCGTATCTAATATGTTTGCCAATATATAAAGCAAGTAGTATATTAATGTTTTATTTAATAAAATCACGTTTTTTTTTCTTTTTTTGTATGTACGGTATCTCCGATTCTGTATGTAGCCATCAACCATGGTAATGCACATCGAAGGGCATGACTGTCAATCTCTGTTCCAACAAGGAGGCATATGTAAATCTTAAACTCGGATGTCTCGAAACTCGGATAACTCGAACAATTTTGAATGGTCCCTTCGACTTCGACTTATCGAGGTTCGACTGTATTTAGAAAAAATTCATGACAATCTTAAGCTTCTAACATAAAATCAACAAAGAGCCATTTATATAGGGACAATCCATCTTAAAATACTCCACAAGTCACTTCAGGTCTTTATTATAAAGTCAACTACTTATACAAACAATACTATGTTGGTCAAGGTTCTAAATATTGACTTAAATTGGACAGATAATCTTTATAACAAACTGCACCATTGCTGGCTATCCAAAGGTAGCCAGTTTTCTAGTAGGCAAAATGACCATATGATCAAATATGGGATTGTCATAATCCTAACTTGTTTCAATATAATTTATATATGACCATGATGAATAAATGTATGTAGACTCATTATACTAAATGATCATGTTGAATAAATGAATGGAAACTCATAATACTAACTTCCTGCTTTCACTGATTGTGGCTACAGGTTAGATGCAAGTGAATACTGGTATCCCAGATTAGAGGCTACATAAATACTGGCCGAGTACCCAATTTTGTGAAGTCAAAAAGTCAATTGAAAAATACAAGTTCAAATTTTATTCATTGTTCAAAATCAACAGATTAAAATCAAATTAGAAGAGATTTCACGGGGACAGGCAAAAGAACAAATAATCGACAAACAAACGAAACATCAACATGATCACTAAATGAAACCCCGCTAACGCAGGGAACATAATTATAGCAATACATGTGATATAGTACTCGAGGTGTGTCTGCAATTGATAGAGGAGTTTTGTCAGCTGCAGTTTACTTATACCTAGCAGATTTTCAACAAACCTCAAACATAGGTAATTAATGATTACAAAGTTCGCCTCGTTATGGCACATTGTCAGAGATGTATGCATATGCAAGTTTACATGATGATGACTGAGATCTGAAATCTTCAGTAAATTTTGATGTAAGTCAATCAATCAGAAAATATAAGGTGACCTAATTTTGCCTGGATGCTGACCTTCCGTCAGAGATGAATGCATATGCAAGGTTACATGATCCTAACATGTATAGTGACTGAGATCAGAATGCAGACCTTAACATGAATGTAAGTTATTCAAGCGGAAAATATAGGTCAAAGTGACCTAATTTTGCCTGGATACTGACCAACCATCAGAGATGCATGCATATGCATGGTTACATGAACCTACCATGTATAGTGACTGAGATCTGAACTAGGACGATAACTTGAATGTAAGTCGTTCAAGCGGAAAATATAGGTCGAAGTGACCTAATTTTGCCTGGATGCTTGCCTACCATTAGAGATGCATGCATATGCAAAGTTACATGATCCTACCATGTAAAGTGACTGAGATCTGAACTCGGACGATAACTTGAATGTAAGTCCTTCAAGCGGAAAATATAGGTCAAAGTGACCTAATTTTGCCTGGATGCTTACCTACCATCAGAGATGCATGCATATGCGAGGTTAGATGATCCTACCATGTATAGTGACTGAGATGTGAACTCGGACGTCAACTTGAATGTAAGTCATTCAAGCGGAAAATATAGGTCAAAGTGCCCAAATTTTGCCTGGATGCTGACCAACCATCAGAGATACATGCATATGCAAGGTTACATGAACCTATCATGCATAGTGACTGAGATCTGAACTCGGACGTAAACTTGAATGCGAGTCGTTCAAGCGGAAAATATAGGTCAAAGTTACCTAATTTTGCCTGGATGTTGGCCTACCATCAGAGATGCATGCATATGCAAGGTTACATGTTCCTACCATGTATAGTGACTGAGATCTGAACTCAGACGTAAACTTGAATGTAAGTCGTCAAGCAGAAAATATAGGTCAAAAAGACCTAATTTTGCCTGGATGCTGACCTACTATCAGAGATGCATGTATATGCAAGGTTACATGATCCTACCATGTATAGTNACTTGAATGTTAGTCATTCAAGCGGAAAATATAGGTCAAAGAGACCTAATTTTCTTGGAGGCTGTGAGATAGCCCAAGATGCATCTGTAAACAAAGTTTGATAATCCTACCCTTCATAGTTACCAAGATATATACCTAAATGCGGACGCAGACGCTGACGTAGACACGGACGTAGACACGGACGCCGGGGGTACTCCAATAGACCTCCTCAACTTCGTTGAGGCGAACTAAAAATGTTGGAAACATGAAGAATTTTCTTCTCAGTTAATCAAGTTATTACCTACATTAGTTTTGCTATATTCATAGAAACTGGAATAATAAAGTTAATCCATAACTTTTACAGAAATTGGGATAAAATAAAAATAATACATACATTATAAACATAGGTAATCAACAATTACAAAGTTCGCCTCGTTATGGCACATGGACACAGAAACCCTATTTGGCCAGGGTGCTCATTTACCATACCTTATGCACGTATATGAAGGCTAGGAGATCTTACCATGTACAGTAACCGAGACCTGAATTCGGACATAAACGGTAAAGTGACCTAATTTTGCTTGGATGCTGACCTACCCGCAAAGATGCATGCACATGCAAGGTTAGATGATCCTACCATGTACAGTTACTAAGATATGAACTCGAACGTAAACTTGAATGTAAGTTAATCATGCGGAAAATATAGGTCAACGTGACCTAATTTTGCCTGGATGCTGACCTACCCCCAAAGATGCATGCACATGCAAGGTTAGATGATCGTACCATGTACAGTTACTTAGATCTGAACTTGGACGTTAACGTGAATGTAAGTCAATCAAGCGGAAAATATAGGTAAAAGTGACCTAATTTTGCCTGGATGCTGACCTACCCCAAAAGATGCATGCACATGCAAAGTTAGATGATCGTACCATGTATACTTAGATCTGAACTCGGACTTAAACTTGAATGTAAGTCACTCATGCGGAAAATATAGGCAAAGTGACCTAATTTTGCCTGGATGCTGACCTACCCCAAAAGATGCATGCGCATGCAAGGTTAGATGATCGTACCATGTACAGTTACTTAGATCTGAACTCGGACGTAAACTTGAATGTAAGTCAATCATGCAAAAAATATAGGAAAAAGTGACCTAGTTTTGCCTGGATGCTGACCTACCCCCAAGGATGCATGCACATGCAAAGTTAGATGATCGTACCATGTAAAGTTACTTAGATCTGAACTCGAACTTAAACTTGAATGTAAGTCAATCATGCGAAAAATATAGGTCAAAGTGACCCCTTTTTGCTTGGATGCTGACCTACCCCCTAGGATGCATGCACATGCAAGGTTAGATGATCCTACCATGTACAGTTACTTATATCTGAACTCAGACGTAAACTTGAATGTAAGTCAATCATGCGGAAAATATAGGTCAAAGTGACCTAATTTTGCCTGGATGCTGACCTACCCCCAAAGATGCATGCACATGCAAGGTTAGATGATCCTACCATGTACAGTTACTGAGATATCAACTCAGACCTAAAATTAAATGAAAGCCAACCAAGCGGAAAATATATGTCAAAGAGACCTCATTTTCCTGGAGGCTGGGAGTTAGCCCAAGATGCATCTGTACACAAAAGTTTGATGACCCTACCCTTCATAGTTACCAAGATATATACCTAAATACTGACGTGGACGCGGACGAAGACGCAGACGCGGACACGGACGCGGACGCCGGGGGTACTCCAATAGTCCCCCTCAACTTCGTTGAGGCGAACTAAAAATGATTTTGATATGTATTTTTCATAACTATTTTATTAAAAATAACATTTTTTGAAAATAATAAGCTTTTTCAGGGGTAAAATTTAAAAATCACAGTCTGTTGAAAGGGAGATCACAAAGCAGAACATATTGCAGCATTTAAATTAGCTCCCTTCCCAAAAGACTGTTTTTTGGATATCTTTTTAATTATTACAATTGGTGAATAATCTTCACTTTATTGTGTAAGTGTATATTTAATCATGTATCGGATGCATGGATATGAAATATTTGTAATATTTTGTTTTATTTAATCAAATACATGCAATAGTGAACTATGAAATATACTTTTCTCATAAATCATTCCAGTTATTTTAAATTCATTAGATACCTACCAGAGTTGTCACTGATGGCAGCCAGTTATACCCCACTAATTAAACCTGAATCAATATGGCAAGTGTAAATTTAAGTAAGTGTGGACACAGCACAGTTGTGGACACAATACAAGTATGGACGCAATGATATACTTCCCCCTATTTTTGAAAATATTCAAAGACTTATTATCTCCCCTTCAAAATTTCAGACATATATAACTTAATGCACATCTTCAGGTGGTATACTACAACTGTGTAACATTTCATCAATATCGAAGTATCTGTTTAGGAGAACATGTGCTGACAATGTTCACCCCCATCCCCCTTTTCCAGAAAATATTCAAAGACAAATTATCTCCCCTTCAAAATTTCAGTCAGCAGCCATATTATTTCATGCACATCTTCAGGTGGTGTACTACAACTGTGCAACATTTCATCAAAATCCAAGCAGGAGTATTGGAGAATATGTGCTGAAAAGGTTTGCACCCTCCTTTTTCCATAAAATATTCAAAGATGAATTATCTCCCCTTCAAAAATTCAGACAGCAACCATATTACTTCATGCACATCTTCAGGTGGTGTACTACAAGTTTGTAACATTTCATCAAAAATCCAAACAGGGGTTTTGGAGAACATGGGCTGACAAGGTTCGTTCCCCCCCCCCCCTTTTCCAGAAAACATTCAAAGACGGATTATCTCCCCTTAATAATTTTGGACAGCAACCATATTACTTCATGCACATCTTCAGATGGTGTACTACAACTGTGCAACATTTCATCAAAATCCAAGCAGGGGTTTAGGAGAACATGCGCTGACAAGGTACATGGACGGACAGACAGACAGACGGACGGACAGGGTGATTCCTTTATACCCCCAAACTTTGTTTGCGGGGGTATAATGAGAAGAAAATGCCTGAGGTGAGAAATTTTTTCTTTGGTTTTAATGAAGCTGAATTCTAGGTAAGTAAACTGCAAAGTTTAGGAACTCTTCTGTCATTTGCAGTTAAACCTTGGGTATTCTAACATGTGTATCGCTATGATGTACACAATATTTTTGAGTCAATGAAAAAAAATGAAAGTGACAGGATATGGCATTCAACCAGTACAAAAGAATTAAAAATAAACTTAAAAGACTAATCTCTTGTCCAATTCCCTTGTTATTTCCAATATATTTCAATTTGTTATTTTAAACATATTTCTCTTAAAACATTTATTAATTTTCTACTTAAATCCATCTCATCCTAAAAATAAAACTTGTTATTTTTAACTACAGAAAATGCAGAAAATCAAAGCTCTGAAAGCACTGCCAAATCTTTGTGAAAGCATAAAAATATATATCTGTTTAAAAATAAGCAGTGAAAGGAACAAAGTTACTTTCATAGAAGAGGAAAAAAACCAAAGGTAACCAACAATTATGAAGTTCCCCTCGTTATGGCACATGGTCACAGTAACCTTATTTTTCCATGATACTGATGTACAATCATGGGTGTATGCAAATACAAATTAGGATAATCCTGCAGTATCCAATAATTGAGATATGAAATCTGGTGTAAACTTAAATGTAAAGTCAATCATGTAGAAAATATAGGTCAAAGTGACCTTAAATTAAAATTGACTGACTGCTGACCTTAGGACCACAGCTGTATGCACATGGAAGGTTTGATGATCCTACCATGTATATAATATAAGATTTGAACAGAGGACATTAATTTGAATGTAAGTCCATGATGCTGAAATATAGGTCAAAGTGACACAATTTTGCCTGCAAGCTGACCTACCATCAACAATGCATGCAATGCAGGGTTAGATGATCCCAGAATATACAGTTATTGAGATATGAACTGACGTAAATTTGAATGCAAGTTGATCATGAGGCAAATATTGGTCGTGACTTTTTTGCTGGGATGCTGACCTACATCCAAAGCTACATGCATATGCAAGGTTAGATGATTCCATAATGAACAGTAATTTAGAAATAAACTTGCTCATAAACTTAAATGCAAGTAAATCATGATAGGTAATCAAGCCAAAAATATAGGTCAAAGAGACCTAATTATAAATAATTTTGATACGTGAGTCAGCCCAAGATGCACCTGTATGCAAAACTTGATGACCATACCCTTCATAGTTCACAAGATATATAATAAAATGCAGACACAGATGTGGATGTGAAGAGCCTCATCACACTGTAAACACAAGCTTCATAATCTTCCTTATAACATAAGAATAGAATTTTTAATACTAGTGAAGCATATAACATGACGTCAGTTTTACTTTTGAAAAACCTGTTCATGTACTGCAAGTGAACATGAACTGTTAATGAACCTTCTCATTAAATATCAGTGAATCTTCTCATGTACTGTTGGGGAACCCATCCATGTACCATATTAAGGAAATTTTTATTGTACTATGCATCAGTATACTTTCTTGGATGTACTATTTATTGAGTTGGTGAACTTGCTTATGTACAGTTATTTGCAGCAATATTAATTCTTGTTTGACCTTGTACTTTCATCATTATTTCTTTCATAAAGTTTGACCTTGAAGTTTCACATTTATTATCAATTTCTCTCATATGTTGATTAATTTTATTACTGAGTGTGCTTGTGTAGAACTTGCAAAATATATCTGTACAATTAAGGATACAAGACTCCTGGTGAGATTAGTAGTATTAAATAGGATAAGGACAAATTTCAGGTCAAGGATAAATGAAAGGTCAAGGACATATGTCAGGTCAATGATAAATGAAAGGTCAAGGACATATGTCAGGTCAAGGATAAATGAAAGGTCAAGGACAAATGTCAGGTTAATCAAGTTCTGTCAAATGCTACTTACGATGGAAGGTTAAATGAATCAAAAGAGCAATGATTATATCCCATAATACCTCACACAGTTTGTTATTTATAGACATGAGATACTTACGCTTTGGTCTCGAATGTTCTCCTAAAATAGCAATGTCATACATAAATGTACCAACTTTATTAAACTCAAGCCATTTTTTGGGGTCAAATACTGAAGGATAGGGTGTGCAAGCTGCAGAACAATAATTTAAAACCGATAAAACTTCCTCAGGATGATTACATAAAAAATTAGCAGTGCACTACTATTCACAGGATTCTGATGTTGAACCAGATCTTCTAATCTTGTATGATGTGATTTGGTTACAGGAAGTCCTGTGGAAAAACGGGAAATAACCAGAAATTAGAAGTAGAACTTAATATATGAAAACGGATTCGGAACACAACATCCGCCATTCCGTGGTAATATCACACCCCTGTGTTAACTATAACCTCGTCAGAACTTTTTTCACTGATATCCCCACATATGTTGTGATCTTCAAATAATTTCAGATACTGAGTAAAACACTTCTCCGACTAAACAACTTGCAATGCATTATATCAAAATGAAATTAAAACACTTCTCCAACTAAACAACTTGCAATGCATTATATCAAAATGAAATCGTAAAAACATGTTAGAAGTCCTCTAGACTCTTATTCATTTTCAAATCAAATATTTTTTAAAAATCTTTGTTATCATGATTAGAACTGCAATTAAAACCAAAAAGTGAGTGTTAGGATATTAAGTCAAAATACAATCTACACTTGTTAAATATCAACCTGCCAGATACTCGACTAAAAACCAAATTATGGATCTTCTTTAATAAGGAGAATCTCATTCTGTTTTCTGGTTTAGTGTATTAATTTTTGAAAAAGCATAATACTGGTAATTGTCGTAAAACAAAACTTTTTTTTCATCTTTTACCAAAAAATAACATATATCTGGCTGGTCTTAACAAAAAGAAATTGATTTCACAAAAATAATTACCAGCTAGCTGATTACGACCCTCTGGGAATGAAAAGAAAAAGAAAGATAAGTGTACAATTTATCATGCATACATTATAAGCTAAAAGTTTATTGATCAAATATGTTAGTTCAGGTTTGATCTTTAGCAATCAGCTTTCAGAATAACTCAGTTCGAATGACTTAGCTTTAATATCAAGCAGTAAGTTTTTAGAGGCAACCTTCAGACTTATCCACTATTGTTAGAATGTAACAATATGTACACAATACTGAATTAAGTTTCTCTACATATAATGCTGTATAGAAGGAACTCTGAATTGTTCAGACCTATCTCAGACAACCTTTTAAAAACAGCAAAAAAAACTCAAACTTGGTCTGTAACTCACAGTGACAGATTGAAATCTCTCTATAGTTTTACATTTTTTCTACTCAGTAGTAAGAGAACCAAGTCTCAATTTCCTGCCAAATCTATTCAGATTGCATGGAAGGTACCCTCTGTTTTACATGAAGCCACTACAGGAACAGTTTCTACGATCAAAACAGGTCATTTATGTCATTTTTCACACCTTGTTTAATCAATTTTTTAAATGCTTTAGACATTTTCAAATATTTGCAAAAATTAACTCATTATGTGAAATTTCATCATAGTAAAAACTTTATTTAAAAATTAATATTTCGCCGATATCTACAAGTGTTAAGGAAAATATTGTGAAAATCTGCTACTGTAGTTAGGCTCTGTAAATTTGTAAAAAAAAAATGGAAGAATGTGTTCATGGGACAAAATGCCCCTGCCTCCTTGAAAATGAAACCCTTATATATTAAATAAATATAAAATAAGATCTGTCTCTTGTAATAATTAAATAAGCATTGGAACTAGTTTGGTCTTGATAAAATGCAGAGTTCCCACAAATAATCTGAGAAACAATCTTATTTGAAAAATTATTCTTTTTAAGCAACTGTGACCTTGACTTTGGGGTACCCACCCTTAAATTGATAGGGTAAATTCTGTCTTGTGTGATAAGTAAGCATGTGCCCAAGTTGGGTTTTGATCGGATGCACTGCATGATACTCAAGTTTTCATCTGGAAACCTAAATTTCATTGAAATTATAGTCTTTTTCAGCAACTGTGACCTTGACCTTGAGGGTACCAACCAGAAAATCAATAGGATTCTGTCTTGGTTGATAAGTAAGCATGAAGACCAAGTTTGGTTTTGATCAAATGAAGGATTAAAACTTAAGTTGTTATCATACGGAAACCAAATTTTCCTTCAAATGTTTGTCCAATTTTAGCAACTGTGACCTTGACCTTGGGTGTACCAACCTGGAAATCAATAGGATTCTGTCTTGGGTGATAAGTAAGCATATGACTAAGTTCGGTATTGATCCAATGCAGGATACTCAAGTTATCATCCGGAAACCAAAATTTTAGTGAAAATTTAGTCTATTTTTAGCAACTGTGACCTTGACCTTTTGGGTTACCAATCCCAAAATCAATAAGGTTCTGTCTTGGGTGATAATATAAGTAAGCATGTGACCAAAAGTTTGGTTTTGATCCAATGCAGGATATACTCAAGTTTTCACCCAGAAACCAAAAAGACTGACACATGGACAGACGTATTGATGTACAAACAACAGATGTATGGACGTGTGGACAGATGTAATTAATGCCCCGGACCACCTAGCGTCGGGGGCAAAAAATCAGCAGACTGAATTTAAACTTAAACTTTATCTGTAACTCTTATTTAGTAGACCCAAATACAAACTATAATTTCAATACCAGCGCTTTAAGTTTAGTGCAAAAAAATCATAACATCTATGATTACCACAGTAATGGAATGCAATTCACATAAATAGTTCTAATGGACTTACTAATAAAGTCACTTCCAAGCAGAAAAATAAAATCTTGAAGATAAGACCACAAAACATTCACAAAATAAAGTTAAGGGAGTACGAGTCTCAAAAATTTTGTCATTAGAATTAAAATTCTGACCTTTTGTCTTGAAGAGCACATCTAATGGAACAACTTGAGCAAAAAATTTTGAAAATCCATGTAGGAATTTTCGAGATATAAGAGGTCAAAATTTTGGCGGGAAACAGATCTCTCTAGAGTTTTCCTTCAATTTGCATAAGAGGTTTATAGGCCTTTAAATATATGAAATTATAATTAGAAGTGGATTAAATTTTATACACAGTCTATTTTTTTTATTTTAAAGTGACTTATGACCAAGAAAATGTGATCAATGTGCAAAAAATTTTAGCACTGTTTGAATTGATAAAACCCGAGGATATAGAATGCTTCTGAAATCTGAGGCTCATACTCCCTTAATACAATCTGTACTTTTAAAAGAGAGTAACCATTGTAGGTAAAATTCAACAAAAGGGCTTTAAACAAAACTAATAAATATTACTTTATTCTAATGGGGATATAATTACTAAAAAGTGTCAAGCAAAATATCAATTCAATGTCCTTTTTCTGAACCATGACAATTAGCTGAATTGTAATTTAAAATTAACATTGAAAAGGCTAGGATATTGCACTCAAATTCGATGATTTTGTAACTAAGATTATAAAGAATATAAATTTTTAAAAAGGAAACAAAAAGTTTGTTTAGACAGTCTCTTTTTGGCTGCCATGAATAAATATATTATGTCTTTTCAAGCAACACATCTATCATCCTCAACAAACCTAACAACAAGTCTTTACAACCAACATCTGTGTCCATAAACTAC
>MJUU01046013.1:418542-432291 GCA_002080025.1 Modiolus philippinarum | reverse complement strand
ATACAAATTAAATTGCATAAACACAGTTACATTTAAAGAGCTCTCATTTCAATACAAAACTTTAAACCTACATTTAATTGATTTTATTTCTTTTTTAAATTTAAACTGAATTTATTATATAAAAGTACACCATTACAAAATTGTCCTCTTAAAAGTTGAATAAATGCAAAGTTTATACACTTTAAAACAAGTACTTATTTAAATATACAACCAGTTCAGAACAATTTACATGTACCTAAGCATACAGTAAAGTTTGCAGAAACATTTTTTGCATGTTGATGTTTTTGCAAATCAGTCATGGGAATTGCAAATTTATTTTTTCTGTCAGTATTTTTGTCAGACCTTTGTAAGATGAGACAACAAACGGCAGACATATAACTGCCCGACAGATATACAATAATGGTAGTTTTGAGAGTCAAGACAGAAAATATCACCGTATCGCAGCGAGTCAGATAGGATGAGCTGTGATACTAGTGATATTTTCTGTCGACACCTTCAAAACTATACCATTATTGTTTTTATCGGCAACCCCACAAGAAACATTACGTCATAATCGCGATGTCATTGCCCGATATATTCTTGTATAAGATCAGTACGGAGATACTGACAATATCAGTCAGTAAGATCAAAGAGAAATATAGTAAGTGCAAATTTATGTTGGTGTGGACACAATACAGGTGTGGACACAGAACAAGTGTGGACACAATTCAAGTATGGTCACAATGATATAATCTTCAAGAAAGAACTTTTCACAAGGGTTCCAATGAAAATAATCTGTCTAAATCAGACATATATATGGAATTCACCTTTTTTTAGCCTATTTGACATTTTATACAAAAATCATAAGCATTAGAGAAATTTCATTGCAACACTTTGAAAACAACTTTTCAAGAGGATTACAATGAAAAAAGTCTCTCCAACAGTTTGACTTCACAATATCTATGCTTAAAATTTTTTCTTGGAAAAAAAGATAATTGCAGGAGACATCAACGAAAGTCAAAGTCAGATTATCTCCCCTTCCTGGTTTCAGACAATAATTATATTCCTTCATGCACATCTCCATATAGTGTCCTTCCTTTGTGTAAAGTTTCATTAAAATCCTTCAAGTGGTTTAAGAGGAGTTGCGCTTACGAGGTAACTCATACATAGGGAATCAACGAAATGTGAAAGTCAAATTATCTCCCCTTCCTGGTTTCGGACAATAATTATATTCCTTCATGCACATCTCCATATAGTGTCCTTCCTTTGTGCATAGTTTCATCAAAATCCTTCAAGTGGTTTAAGAGGAGTTGCGCTTACGAGAAGTGTGGACAGACGGACAGACGGACGGACAGATGGACTGACAGACGGACGGACAGACAGACAGACAGGGTGAATCCTATATACCCCCAAACTATGTTTGCGGGGGGGTATAAAAATGCACATATTGCCGATAAAAGGCCACATCAGGCAAAATTTTTAGCATACAGGACTGAATGTCAGGTAAAAACTGACTTGTGCTATTTGGTCTAAAACATTAGGTTCTGTAAGTCTACATGTATCTTCGGTCTTGCAGCTTTTCCTAATTTGCCTGACCGAATATCCTGCAAAGATTCTGAACTTTTCAATTTGTCTGAAAAGGCCATTTTTTGCCAGTCATTGGGACCATTAAATGACATAAATACATCTTATACTGATCGCATATTTTCCATACAAGATGACTGAGAAATATATACAGTCAGTGGCAGCCATTACCTGGCATCACCATATAAACTTTTGCAGCAGTTTCTACAAGTTGGACTATGAGTAGGATAGAAACATTACACAGTATGTTAGTGACCTCATATGGCATATATAGGGTCAGTTAATTTAATTTTGGGCTCAAGGTCTGCTTCTACTCTCACCCAATATAAAATTTACTAACTATGTGTATAACATTTTAGGTCAATAACTACTGTGTAGTATATAGGCCTTTTCGAAAAATCATTTAGTCTGCTTTTCGGTTTCAGCATTTAAATACCCAAAAGTGTTGTTAATCATGAACACAGTTCATCCTACTGTTCATATTTAGATTACAAGGACATTGTTTACTGTGACACTGCACTAACTTTGTTATAATTAAAATGTATTCTGGTTTTAAGTTTTATATTGTTAGCCAACGGTACGAGTGATAACCAGAGGGAAGGGTGTTTGTACCTCCGTTTGATGGGAGAGTTCCAATCCAGGAAAAGACAACAACACTTTTTGAAAAGGGCTATAATTTATTGTGAACATTTGAACTGAGGTTGCACGCATAGGACTCATCTCGAGAATTCATTTTTTGCTGTAAACAGCTGAAAATTAATTCACATTACATTTTCTTTAACTTAAAGTTTTTTGTTATATGAGGAATTAGACTTGAACCTGCTTAATTGACTTGAAATAATGAAATTTTCTGAAACCAAAACACAATTTATCCAGCTCATATTGCTTTCACCTGGGAGAATGGGTTTAACTACTCCCATGAAAATTAAGTGGATGATTACAGATTTAGTTTACTTTTATGCATAATATTCTGATATAAAAAAAAATCAAGAATAAATTACCGGGTACAACATGACAGTGTCATGAATTCAAGTAACTTATTTAATTGAAAAATGCTAATTTGAAACCTGTATAAACATATACTAAATTCACATAATCTCATATCAAATTAAAGAAAAAAGGGTTTTTCAAGAAGACAAAAACAGGAAAAATCTATAAAACAAGGGGCTTTACACTGAAATTTTGATTTTTCTATCTGTTGCTGTATCAATAATGGGCGAATAAATTTAAGTGGTTAGTTTTAGAGAGTACAGTCGAACTTAGAAGGCTCAAACATTAGGGGACTGATGAAAACAATTCAAGCTGGAGGTTTGTTTGGGATACCCAGGTCAAACTCTGTTTAAACTTGAACAAAGGGTTTCAAAAAGTTCCAGACATCCATTGTGTTCCAGCTACAGCAGTTCAAAGTCACTGAAGTTTAACTGTACTTAATATTTGCTTTATTCGCAGCTACAGTGAAACCTGTCTAATCCCATACCTGAGTATTCCAACATCCTGTCGAATCCGACATAATTTATTGGTCCCAAAAATAGCCTTTAAAACCTGAGTATTCCGACATCCTGTGTAATCCGACACATTTTTATGGTCCCACGGTGTGTCGGATTAGACAGGGTTCACTGTATTATGAAGACACAAAAATTGCTTATTATAACTTTGATGAGACTTTAATATAAGCTGTAAATGGTAGGAAAATGCAAATATTTCAAACCCTAAAAATACCGTAAAATAATTCTGAAAGAAACTGCGAAATTTGCATCCAGCGAAAATAACCAATGTTATTACATACTTAGCAGAAATAAAAGCGTTTTTGCATGATCAATATGAACGGAAGTAAACTGTCCATATTTTCACACCCCGGGAAAATAATAGGTTATTTTATGCTCCTCGTGCATCTCAGACAAAATAAACNGTCGGAAGTATGTAATAAAATGTTTAATACATGTGCATTTCCATATTGACCTGATTATCATCCCTCGACCCATATTGTCCCTCGACTTCGTCTCTGGCCAATATGGGTGTCTCGGGATGATAACCAGGCCAATATGGAAATGCCCATATATTAATCTGTATATACTGTACTTTCATCATGCCTACATGTGTCCATCATTTCATTTCTGATGTCTCTATTTGCTTCATCTTTGTTGCCAGGTTTTTGGGTTTTTATTTTCATTTTAAATTTTTAAATTTCCTGTCAGCCTACTGCTTTGGTATTTGTTTAGTGATTGAAGTTGTCAAATAATACAATGGTAGGAAAATGCAAATATTTTAAACCCTAAAAATAAAATAGAACAATTTTGAAAGAAACTGCGAAATTTGCATCCAGCGCAAATAACCAACAATACCGTACTTCCATCATGCCTACACATGTACAAATTTGAACAAATTTCAAACTACTGTAAAAGTGCATGGGGTAATTTTGCTATATTCAGGCATGGTCAAGAAAAATCTGTGAAACTATCCCCCACGAGAATAGTTTTGAGTTTAAGTTTTAGCACCAATGTCATTGAAATGGAAAGTGGAAAGTCTTATAGAGCTAAAAAATTACCACCCCAACCCTCAACCTCAACCCAACCAAATAACCCAACCCCGCCACAATGCATTTCCAACAAAATCATGAAAATAACACCCTGCTAAAATATATATCCATGTTTACAGTAAACTATATATGTATATACAGGGTACAAAGCCAAACTTACCATAACTCCATGGTTCAACATTGAATGTTTTTCCATAATTTATATGTTTTAAGCCTTCAAAACCAGCTAAAACATATGATTCCCCATCTTGCAAATCGTCAATACCACAAACACGGCTGCCTTTTTTAGGGGTAAATATCTGTCTTACACCATAAGGTAAATTCGCAGATGGTGGAAGTTTTCCTGTCAAGTCAGTCAGAAGATCATTGAAGTTGAAATATCGGTTAGGGGTTATGTAGAGTTTCTTTCCTTTGAAAAATCTGTCTCCATTGATGAAAAATCGAATCTTACGAGGACGTCTTAAATCTTGGTATCGATTATCTGTTACATCTTTATGAGTCTGGGACACAGTAACAAGGTTATGATAACCCCGATACCTAGGCATAGTTGTCGTCATTTGTATTGTTGGAGAATTATCCTATAAACGAATATATATTTTGGAATGTTTCACCAAATTCTACATGGTCCTACAACCAGTACCTGTAAATAATAAATAAATCTGTGTTACAGTAAATAGTAAATACATGTACATCTGTAATAAAGTAAATTATAAATACATCTGTGTTACAGTTAATAGTAAATAAATCTGTGTTACAGTACATAGTAAATAAATTTGTGTTACAGTAAATTGTAAATAAATCTGTATTAAAGTAAATAGTAAATACATCTGTGTTAAAGTAAATAGTAAATAAATCTGTGTTACAGTACATAGTGAATAAATTTGTGTTACAGTAAATCGTAAATAAATCTGTATTAAAGTAAATAGTAAATACATCTGTGTTACAGTAAAAAGTAAATAAATCTGTGTTACAGTACATAGTAAATAAATCTGTGTTACAGTACATAGTAAATAAATCTGTGTTACAGTAAATTATAAACTAGAACTGTATAACATTTTATCAACATCCCAGCAGCCATTTTGGAGAGCATGAGCTGACAAGGTTCATCCCCCTTTTTGCTAGATAATATTCAAAGAAGAATTATCTCCCCTTCAATATTTCAGGCAGCGACCACATTACTTCAATACTTTCTTGCAAATCTTCTGATGGTATACTACAACTGTTAACATTTCACCAAAATCAAAGCAGTCATTAAGAAGGAAATGTAATGACAAGGTACATGGAAGGATAGACTGATGGACAGACAGACAGACAGAAGGACAGAGTGATTCCTATATCCCCTTTCCATTTTTTGTCACATTAAATAGTTAATTCCATTTGTCAAGTAGGGAGAAGGACTTCAGCAACCCTTTTCACAAACTATCACATTAAAAATTAGCCGTCAGTCTTTAACATTTCATATAGAATTACAACTAACTTTAATTGAAGAATATTTGTGAAAATGTCTGCTGAATACAAGTGCATGCACTGTATGCATGGGGCCTGGTGATTGTGAAGATGTCACAGAAGTTCTTTATATTTTTTGTAGTTCATCTAATACTAAGAAAGTACTATTGTTCCTGGGGTTCTAATTTTCGTGGATTTCATGGTTCCCTAGATCAACCAAATTAAGTTCACAACTAAATGCATTTTGGCCTGTAGTTTTATTAGAAACGATGAATTTAAGTACCCAGGAAATAGTGAAATTTATGAAAACCACAAAAATTGATGTCCACAAATAAAAGTACTTCCACAGTACATGGGCAAACAAATACCCAAGCAAAAAAAGAAAACAGGAAATTCCAGAATAAAAAAAAATCCAAAAACATGGCAATTTGATATCCAACATGAATTAAGACAATGTGTAAAAGACAAAACAAAGAAGCAAAAATGTAATGGTGCATTACACGATACACCTTACCTTTTGCAAAATTTCGAACTTTTAGGATGCAGAACCCCTTGGAGCTCTGAATCTTATTTCCAAGCTGACCTGAGATTAATGGTGAAAAAATTACATACCAAGTTTGATGACTCGGGGTGATTTCGTTTTCAATTATCAATGAGAAGACAGGTGGATGGACGAAAGGCCATATGACTAATGTATCACAAAATCCCTTGCCACTATGTGTGGTCCAGTATAAAAACAAGAGCTGTCGCCGAATGGCAGCCAAAGATACCCCCCGCTCATTGAACCCTGAATCGAATATGGTAAGTGCAAAATTAAGTTGGTGTGGACACAATACAGGTGCAGACAAAGTACAAGTGTGGATACAATGATATAATCTTCAAGAAAAAATTTTTCACAAGGGTTCCAATGAAAACACTCTGTCTAAATCAGACAAATATAAAATTCACCCTTTTCAGCCTATTTGACATTTTATACATCTACATATAGTGTTCTTCCTTTGTCTAAAGTTTCATCAAAATCCTTCAAGTGGATTAAGAGGAGTTGTGCGTAAGNTTTNGTAAATTATAAACTAGAACTGTATAACATTTTATCAACATCCCAGCAGCCATTTTGGAGAGCATGAGCTGACAAGGTTCATCCCCCTTTTTGCTAGATAATATTCAAAGAAGAATTATCTCCCCTTCAATATTTCAGGCAGCGACCACATTACTTCAATACTTTCTTGCAAATCTTCTGATGGTATACTACAACTGTTAACATTTCACCAAAATCAAAGCAGTCATTAAGAAGGAAATGTAATGACAAGGTACATGGAAGGATAGACTGATGGACAGACAGACAGACAGAAGGACAGAGTGATTCCTATATCCCCTTTCCATTTTTTGTCACATTAAATAGTTAATTCCATTTGTCAAGTAGGGAGAAGGACTTCAGCAACCCTTTTCACAAACTATCACATTAAAAATTAGCCGTCAGTCTTTAACCTTTCATATAGAATTACAACTAACTTTAATTGAAGAATATTTGTGAAAATGGCTGCTGAATACAAGTGCATGCACTGTATGCATGGGGCCTGGTGATTGCGAAGATGTCACAGAAGTTCTTTATATTTTTTGTAGTTCATCTAATACTAAGAAAGTACTATTGTTCGTGGGGTTCTAATTTTCGTGGATTTCATGGTTCCCTAGATCAACGAAATTAAGTTCACAACTAAATGCATTTTGGCCTATAGTTTTATTATAAGCAAAGAATTAGAAACGATGAATTTAAGTACCCAGGAAATAGTGAAATTTATGAAAACCACGAAAACTGATGTCCACCAATAAAAGTA
Organism: Modiolus philippinarum; assembly: GCA_002080025.1. Taxonomy (NCBI): domain Eukaryota; kingdom Metazoa; phylum Mollusca; class Bivalvia; order Mytilida; family Modiolidae; genus Modiolus; species Modiolus philippinarum. Next base: position 424,914 of record MJUU01046013.1, on the reverse strand, counting down.
CTTCCACAGTACATAGGCAAACAAATACCCAGCAAAAAAGAAAACAGGAAATTCCAGAATAAAAAAAAATCCAAAAATATGGCAATTTGATATCCAACATGAATTAAGACAACATGTAAAAGACAAACAAAAAGAAGCAAAAAAAGTAATGGTGCATTACATGATACACCTTACCTTTTGCAAAATTTCCAAGTTTTAGGATGCAGAACCCCTTGGAGCTCTGAACCTTATTTCCAAGCTGACCTGAGATTAATGGTGAAAAAATTATATACCAAGTTTGAAGACTCTGGGTGATTTCGTTTACAAGTTATCAATGAGAAGACAGGTGGATGGACGAAAGGCCACATGACTAATGTATCACGAAATTCCTTGCCACTATGTGTGGTCCAGTATAGAAGATATAATAATAATAGAAGATATAATAATAATAAAGAATATTATTATTATTATTATTATTATTATTATTATTATTATTATTATTATTATAAAAATGAACAAGAAAAACACAAAAGTAAGCATTAGCAGTTTGAACCCCTACAAAAACTGGAAGTATCATCACCATGATCAGGTGCTCTAGAAGGGGAGTCATGATCTGCTCCATGAATGGCATAAGCAAGGGTATATATATCTCAAAAAATCAAATACAAGTTTTCAAATACAGTAGTCTTGCCAGTATCAGGCCACTCCTACCACAACAACTTTCTGGCCTTAAGCTGGAAGTAGCCTGTATTGGGAGGTGCAGCTTAGTCAAATAGCACAATTAATAATGCTAATGGTGTTGTCCACTGTATGAGAATTAATTCTGATAATTTATGTGAATTGCACTTTTTAAAGCTTAAAATAATTTTTTTTTTAGTTATTAATATAAAGCTAATATTTAGTTAGATGGAACACATTTTTTCAACCCATCACAAAAGGATGTTCAATATTGGCATCACATTATTTAATTCCATGGAATGCTTGTATCGATCACTTTCATACATGATTAATTATTTTGTAATAACATTGATCTTTTGATATGAATGATGATGAGTTGGGACTACATCTGGGGCTCTAACAGAGTGCGGACTACATCTGGGGCTCTAACAGAGTGGGGACTATACCTTGGGCTCTTAGCAGATTGGGGACTACATCTGGGGCTCTAACAGAGTGGGGACTATATCTCAGGCTCTAACAGGGCAATTTAAGCGAAAAAAAAAATTAAAAGTTGATATCTTGTTTGAGGTATAAGTGATAAAAAAAATTTGACCAGAAACTGAACCCCTCTGAACTTTTCATAGGTTTAACATATGCATGGTCTGACGGTCTGGCCATGAATGAATGTGACGAAATAAATAGGGATCTATTGAAATTTTTACAGAATGCTCATAAAGATTTGGGGCACATTACAGAGAACAGCAGAAACAGAAAGGAACGAACTAGGGTGGTCTACATGGAGTGGTGCTGGGTCAGCAGCAAAAGACAGAGTAAGATGGCGTAGGATGCTGCATAGCCTTATGAGTCGACCATGGTTCGAAGAGGATAAGTAAGTACAGAAACTTGCCAATGACAGAAAAGAATGGAGGAACTTCCTTGCTGCCCTACATGACTGTGGCGTAAAGGGCAGTAGGTAAGTAAGTCATAAAGATTTATGTAATGAAATTATGGTATAAAATAAGGCATCCATGGGCGAAAAATTATAATGCTTTTTCAGTCGATAAAATCAGAGGAGTCTGAACATCTGACTAAAATAACAAAACGAGAGGATCCCGGAGCAAACCTCCTTAAATCTACACTTAATCAAAATTTAAAGTATAAAATATATTTAGACCTAAAAAAAACTTTTTTATATTAATTCCTTTTACCAACCGTTGCAAGATTACTTAATGTCTCTTTTTATGATCTGACAAATAAATCCCAAAATTCAGCAAGCATTTTGTATAGTGTTAATATCAACAAGATCAAGATCTTATTAGTTTCCTATGCCTTTGTTCTTACTGATAAAGTCACTACTGACAAATATTACCCTTAAACAAAGGTAATACTTACCGATATAAACTATCTATAGGTGTAATATAGACGTATCGATTTCATATTCAAAGTTAAAGTCCTTAAATCCCCTGAATACAAAATACAACTGATTAATTCAAATTTTACATTTTTCAACATGTACTTTACAAAATAAAATCCTGAAGTTATCCAATTATTGACAACATAAACTTTTGAAGTGAAGATTTGGTTAAATTCCTCTCTATCTATTCAATATTGACAAATTATACACATGGGTGACACTACTAACGGTAAATTTCTATACAGAACAATAACAGCAAAATCAATGACAGTCATGGTCACAGTTACGTCCCCTGATACAATAAATATTCCTTAAAAGTGGCTTTATGCCAGTGTCTTTAAATTTAAGCATTTTATTGGGGTACATATAGGGTATTATGGTAACTCTAGTCAGGAATTTAAAATTTTAAATAATTGGACGACCTGGAAATCTGCCATTTTCATATCTCACTTACTAAATGTATAGATCTATTGAATGTTTAAAAATATTTTTTGTTTTAATTTTTGAATAGTCAAGTGATCAATAGTTATACAATTGAGGGTCCTGATCATGACTTGCAGATATAGATTCAGGGGGCCCTATGAATGTCATTTTCTGGTAAGCAACCTACCTGAATATCTTAGAACATGCCTTATTTGTTCTTTAAGCATGTCTAATAGACTTAAAGATAACTCTTTTATGATCAACATACCCCTGACCTTCCAACTCATACAGCTACTGTTCTTAAGACCATGATTTGTAATAATTTGGAATTCAGATCAATTGACTTTTCACCAAATCTTACACTAAACTGTAGTGTCTTTGTGGATCAGTTCACAACAAAACAATTCTGAGTTTTTTCAGAGCTTTACTACCAAAACATTGGCTTGAAGAGAATGGAAGGAATTCCACTATGGAGATGTTGATCCAGTATAAGCCCCAGTAAACCAGGATGCCCTACAATGACGGAGCAGTAAAACCATATTACATTAAAACAAGGATACCAAGCCACTATAACTAACTTGTTAGGTGTTTAACGTCCTTTGGCCACCTTTGTAAGCCTCACACGGAGGAGCCACTATGAAAAAGTGGAACCAATATATCAACACTAGACCAAGATACCCCAACACCAAAGACGGGCAGGATCAGTATATAATATATCCCCACTACACGATGATATCCCCAGATCATGGAGTTATCTGACCATAGATATGACAGTGGAACCAGATATCCCAAATATTTTTTATTTTATATGTATTAATAGCTTGGCTGGCCAGCCAGCCCATTAGTTGTTCAAGTCATCGATACTGAAGTCAACAAATTAATGAAAATGAATTTCTGATAATATATTCTAAGGTACAAATACATTAATATGGATATCACCTGTTTCCTTCCAGTATTTTAACCTTTCATTTGCTGCACTGAGTTTTACTAAATTTCAATTCAAAATAAATCTCATTTTAAAAGTTTAATATATGTTAAAGAGTTTTACATCACCATGGTTACACATCAAAAATCAAATTTTAATGATGTTTATACTGATCAAATTTTCCAGATCATCTAAATGTTTATTGGTTTTCTGGGTCTTTGGCATGTTTAAATTATATATATATTTTTATCTTCATACAATGAATCCAAAATCGATGTTTTCTTATTTTGTGCTTTTTTTTTTAATTTGCACAAATTTCATGGGATTTTGATTAAAGCAAAATGAAAATAACACAGCATACTAATACAACTCAAATTATGTGCAATGCAATTTCATATCAGCACAGATGACAAAGCAAAAAATGTCTTAATTGCATTACTGCACTATAAGAAGCAACTACAGTACAACACATATGAAGGCAGTTTATAATGAGTTACTGATATTGCATAATGGGTTTTTGTTTGCAATTTTAAAAGTAAATAAAAAATATAATTTTTAGACAAGAGAGACATTGGGATGGACACCAGATGACCTCAAGTGAACCCTCTGCGTCAATTATATTAATGCAGGCGACACAAAATAACTAAAAAAATTTACTGAATAATCATATATATACTATCATGTCGATTAAATGACATAAATCAAATATCTAAAGTGACAGGAAATCAATGACTTACGTCACTTTGTTGCATTAAAAAAGACTTTGATGTCAAACCCATTGTAAATTTGAAAAATTTTACGTCAAATTTCTACTTCACAGATGCACAACTTATCTCAATTTTTCATTTCAAGAGGCTTTAATTTCAACAGGAAATTCTAAACATTTCATATTTTTTTATAAATACATGTAACTCTTATTGTATAAATTTGTATATAGACCTTGAAATCCAAAATTTTTCTGTAATTTCATTTTTTGAATCTCCTTGAAGCTTCAAATCTAAATCAGATACATATACAGAGAACTGCTCCGATATGAAATAGTAATTGGACGGCTTTAACATAGAATCTGTAATTAACCAATGCTAAGTTTAATCAAATTAAACTGGTTAAAATAAGGCTGTTTTTATTTATTTAGTTGGTTTACGGATCTGCCGACCCCATTTATCAGAAATCGAAAAAAATTTAAACACAGTTTTATATTTGTAAATTATTTCTGCAGACCATATATCATCTAATCAAGCACTGAAAAACATAAATGTGTACATTATGAGGTCAAGTAACAGTGATACCCTGACCAATAAACAGCTGCGCCAAGTCACATGATACGCCCGTCGTCACCCTTCAAAACTTTAAGTGATTTAGGTAAGGGGTTCTCAATTCAGAAGCACCTGTAACTGCCTAATTAAGCTTGATTTCTCTTTAAGAAATTAATCTGAAAAGTCTTAAAGTGAGCTGATCAAAGTACTTATCAGTTAGAGCGCAACATGTAAAAAATTGCCTTAAAATTGAAAACAAAATCCCATAACTCTTGCAAGAAAAATCGAAATTTCACGAAAAAGTATACAGATCGTGACATCATTACATCCAATACCTCTACAAAGTTTGAAGATGATTGGCCAAAGGGTTGTCAATTTAGAGCATGACATGTAAAAAATTGCATTAAAATTGACAAATGAAGTCCCATAACTCTTGCAAGAAAAATGGAAATTTCACGAAAAAGTATACAGATTGTGAGGCCATCATATCCACTACCTCTACAAAGTTTGAAGTGAATTGGCCAAAGGGTTGTCAAGTTAGAGCATGACATGTAAAAAATTGCCTTAAAATTGACGAATAAAGTCCCATAACTCTTGCAAGAAAAATGGAAATTTCACGAAAAAGGATGCAGATCGTGAGGCCATCATATCCAATACCTCTACAAAGTTTGAAGTGAATTGGCAAAAGGGTTGTCAAGTTAGAGCGCGATATATGAAACGGACGGACAGACGGACGGACAATCGGACATCGGTACACCATAATACATCCGTCCTTAGACGGGCGTATAAAAAGTCAAAGTGGACACCTTATTTCCATTTGAGCATAACAACAAATGGCTTGACCTGATTGAGAACTGAAAAGTTTGAGTTTAAATTTAAATTTTTTCCTTCCTCCGACCCTAATTTTTTTTTGCTTATGTCTGTAAACCAATTAATTAAATTAAAATGGCCTAATATAGCTGCTTCAATAAAATCACCTAATGTAAACAGGGTAATTTTGTGACAGTTTTATTTTTCGCTGTAAAGGCTGAATCGTGAAAATAAAACTGCCTCAAATATTTTGATGGAATTGAGTGATTGAGTATCTCGACCCTTAACCCTGAATTAAAGACTGCAGGAACTTAAATTTAAATTGAAAACTGCGAAAAAAGACGGCGCGAAAAAGTTCCCGGTTCATGGTATTATGCAATAGTGGTCACTGTAGGAATTCCAGATTCACATAGAAATTTTCCTTTAGGTAATTAAATACATACCGGTAGGTGATTGCTAATGGAAAAACACATTGGAAAGCAATAGACATGACAGAAGAAATATCTGCATACATAATAATAAATTGGTACCTTTCCTATAACATGTAAAACAAACTCTTAGAGATAAATTACAAAATAATCAAGCAAAATGTACGGTATTTCAGCTAATAATAGTCCTTGTAAATCAATTTGCATTTAAAAAATTGTAAGGGAGGTAATTGGGCAATCACAAAAAACTATTATTAATTTTATTTTTCTACAGAAAATTAATTTCAATGGTTACTTCAGTATATCCAACATATCAATAAGAACGAGAAGTTGCATGCATTAATGTGCAAATCATATCCCAACTAGTAACAAATTTTCAAGGGAGGTGATATCCAAGGAAAAAAAATATATCCTACAGAATGAAGGAAAGTTGGACGAACACCTGTGTTCTAATATAAATCTATCCCTCACTCTTCGAGT
>MJUU01046013.1:404677-418492 GCA_002080025.1 Modiolus philippinarum | reverse complement strand
GGGGGGGGGGGGGGGGGGGGGGCACACATTAAGACTATTGAGACCAAGTTTGGTTCTAATTGGCTACATACTTTCAGAGATTAAGATCTTTGAATGTATTATCCCATATAGGGTCCAATGTTTCCCACGGCCAGTATGATCGTGCGGACATGAAAAACACCTTTTTAGCAAGGGACCACCCAAGGACTATTGTAACTAAGTTTGGCTCCAATTCGCTGAGTACTTTCATAGAAGAAAATCTTTGAATGTGTTTTCCCATAGGGTCCAAAGTTAAAACTGTTTCACACTGGTGGCCATGTTGGATATAGCATGGACCTGATAAACATTTTATTCAAGAGACCAACCAAGCACTATTGTGGCAAAGTTTGGTTCCAATTGGCCCAGTAGTTTCAGAGGAGAAGTTCTTTGAATGTGTTTTACCATTGGGTCCAATATTAAAACTATGTTCCCCACTGGCATCAATGTTTGATATAGTGCGACCTTGAAAAACACCTTTTTTGCAGGGGCCAACTTTGGTTACAATTGGCTCAGTAGTTTTTAGAGGAGAAGATCTTTGCATGTGTTTTCTCATAGGGTCCAATGTTAAAACTATGTCCCCTGCTGGCAGCCATGTTGGATATAGCATGAACCTGAAAAACACCTTTTTTGGAAGGGACCACCCAAGGACTATTGTGGCAAAGTTTGGTTCCAAACGGCTCAGTAGTTTGAGAAAAGAAGATATTTGAACATGTTTTCCTATAGGGTCCAATGTTAAAACTATGTTTCCCACTGGCAGCCATCTGACATAAATGTAGCTTAAACCTGAAAACACCTTTTTTGAAGGGGACCGCCCCCATGACTATTGTGGCTACAATTGGCCATGTAGTATCAGAAGAGAGGAACTTTGAATGTGTTTTCTCATAGGGTCCAATGTCAAAAATTGGTGACCAATTGTTGGATATAGTGCGGACCTGAAAAACACTTTTTTGCACCACCAAAGTACTATTATGGCAAATTTTGGTTCAAATTGGCCCAGTAGTTTGAGAGGAGAATATCTTTGAATGAAAAATTTACACCGGACGGACGACAGACAGTGATGGACGGACAACGGACGCAAAGTGATGGCAAAAGCTCACCCTGGCATTAGCCAGGTGAGCTAAAAACTCTGCATGACGGTAGATAGAACCCTAAGCATGGTAAAAAGTATACACAGTCTCAGTATATACCTTGAGAGCATGATACAAATTGTACTGGGGTTCACTCAACTTTTTAGGAATAGGTTGAAACATGCAACTGCAAGCTACCAGGTTCAATCTCATTAAAGCTCATATATGGCTCACAATCTTGCATTCAGAAAGACATCAATAAAAATGATCAATTGTGTAGGACACCTTTTCACTCAAATTACTGTTGAAGAAGTAAGAAATCAATTTATTCCATATTTTTTCTTTCTATTATATGATCTTTTTAACTTAATGTAAGCCATTAGCTATTGTGATGTATTACAAGCATAACCTCAATCGGCAGGTTTTGTCCATAAAATCATGGGATACATGCTTAATATCATAATTTTTCATTCTTCAAAGTACACTTGAGTGACAATTTGCCTTTAATTATAATTTTTTTTGTAATTTCATCAAACAGATTGTTGAAATATTAAGATCATCCCATAGATCAAAACTGGGGTCAAAATTAATTTGCCATAATATTTCCATTAGGGTTGGCAGATTAACATTTTATAACAATATAATACACAATATGTTTAATGCAATTTAAATCTTATTATATATATATATATATAAACACTTGGTCTTCTTATATTGCACATTAAACTTAAGTACTTAAACTATCACTGTAAAATTTTTACTGATTAAACTGAATCATAAAAATAAATTAAACTTATTTCTATTCTTTGATACTTTAATACAATTTGACCTTTGACCTATAAATAATTTAAAGTCCTACCTACATTTTAGAATTATTGAAAAAGTATAGCTGAATAGTACAAGACTTCTACAAAAAATAGTCATGACAGTAGTTGAAAAACTAGAAAAACTGTGAGCAAAGCTCACAAAATATATACCCCCTGCCCCCCCCAAAAAAAAGATCAAATCAAAATTCTAAATAGATGGTGCACAATGGCAATGTGTACTGAACATTCTGTGAAAGTTTCATTAAATTTCGCCAAGTAATCTAGGAGGAGTTGTCACCACAATGTGTGTACCCCTATGGGGGATGGAATAATGGAAGGACGGGCAGAAAAACGAACAGACACCATGATCACTATATACCACTCGCTAAAGCAGGGGTATAATAAGTACCTGTAGGAAAACAATAGTTGTAAGAAGACAACATAGTTTGCTGTGTACTGGTACTGTATATAGTGATGTCAATGCAAAAAAAATCTGAAAATATTGCCTTTTTTGTAATTATTCTGCAACACTCCAGCACTTAATGACTGTTTTAAAGAAATGCCCTCAGGGCAAGGTCAAGGTCAAAATGTCTAGAAATATGGTGCCTCCAGGAAGTGACATCAAAGAAAAGTCGCGTATCAAATATTAATACCCTAGTCACATAATGACTACCTACTAAAAGCAAGGTAAAAGAAAATTGCGATCGGGCAAGGTCAAGGTCAAAATGTCTACAAATACAGTACAACAGAAAGCTCTCATCATATGCAAATCACAATCCAAAAATAAATAGCCTAGCAGATAATGACAAGCTTCTAGAAAAAAGTTTTTTTTTGTTTTTTTTAATTGCAATAAGGGCAAGGTCAAGGTCAAAATGTCTACAAATATGGTACTTCCATGAAGTTTTCATTATATGAAAAGTTTGATTATGTGAGTAATGACCATTTATCGTAAATGTGTTTACACTATTGTATTGTACGAAAGTCACATACCAAATATAAACATCCTAGGACATACTTAGTAAAATGTCTCCATTCTAGACACAAGGTTTAAGTTTTTGCTGATGACGCAGATTAGCCATGTGTTTGACAATAGTTCTATGAGACATTTGTTCCGTGTGAGCTAAAAAATGCTTTGGTTGTTCAAAATGAAATAATATGTTACTTTCAAAAGTACATTCCAAAGACCATTCCAGTCTTTATAAATGCCAATGTACTAACAAATACTCTGAGGCAACAAAGCAACTTCTAATATCCTTAAAACATTGTGAAATACAGCAATACTGGAAACAACAAAAAACAATATGGAACAGTTTACATAAACATAGAATATATTATATAAATTCTCGTTAACAATGAAGGGATATGAAGTAAATGCAAATGAGACAAAATCTCTACAGATACATGGTAAAACCAAGCAATGGAACAAGATCAGGGAAATCAACCAAACCCTCTCCTACTAATATGCATGCATCATCTGTCATAGAAGAAAATCATACTCATGAACAAGTTGAGTCTGATAGCACAGATGAGACACAATTCCATGGCGAGTAAATGCTAGATATAGTCCCAGCATCAGCATGTTGAAAGGCCATTAAATTATACTGGTCAACTCATGATGGCTACCATATAAAGGAATTACAGGGAACATGCTCATGAGTCACTACAGATATTGTATAAGTCCTTGATTGGGAAGATGCTCTAACAAAATTACTGTCATATACTTTGTACAAGGTATGTAGGGGCAGAAGGGATGTAAGGTAACTTCTGTACTCAGGAATGGGAGATTAACAATTGGAAATTTGACATCATCATGTTCATCATAAATCTTTGTTGATTTCAATTTAAGCATTTAAATGTAAAGCTGGCCTTATAGTTAAGGCCATATCAAGGTAATTGGTAGATTCTCGTCCCCACCCACCCAACCATAAATATGTCCATCCCTAATTTTTTTTTTTTATTTTCAAAACCACAATTTCAGTTTTCCTTTCTTTTAGATTCCTGGAAAAATGTCATCTCCAGAACCAGAAATTTCTTGTTTTAAATGTGCACAAATATTACCATTTCAATTTAAACATGTTAAATGACCGTGAACAATTTTTTTTCAGAATCTTATTTATAGGGCAACAGAATAAAAAAAACAAAATATGAAAGCCTTCAGCCCTCCCCATTATTTTCATGAACATGTATATAAATCTATTAAAATTTATTATTACTGATGCGGCCTTATGTAGTTTAGTACATTGTATATTGTACAAACTTAGGAAATACACAAAACAAAAAGAGCATACAAATAATTCCAACTTAACATTAAACTAGAGGCTCAGAAGGCTGAGCCTGTATCGCTCACCTGGCATTCTGGTTTCAGCGGATTTTCATATCTGAGGAACTGTAATTGGCAGCAATCTAAGTGAAGGACGTTCCATACATCATTGCTGTAGTTTTGTTTAATCTGCTCAAGTCATTTCAATAGAGATAGTCAAAATGTGTATTTTCCCATAGGGTACAATGTTAAAACTATCTTTGGCCTTGACAGCCACATTTTTTGGCAGATCAGAAAAAATTTGGTCAATTTTAGTGATGGACCTTCAAAACATTATTTCTGTAAAGTTTGGGTAGTAGTTTCAGAGGAGATAGTTAAAATGTGCTTTTCTCATGGGGTCCAATGTTTAACTATGTTGGGCCCTGGCGGCCATGTTTTTGGCAGCTCTGTAAAATTTAAGCAATCTTAGTAAAGGACCTTACAAACATTATTCCTGTAAAGTTTGGTTCAAATTGCTTCAGTAGCTTTAGATGCTTTTTCCCGTAGGGTCCCATGTTAAACTAAGTTCTGTACTGGAAGCCATGTTTTTTTTGTGGATCAGAAAAATTTCAGCAATCTTCATAAAGGACCTTAAATACATCATTCCTGTAAAGTTTGGTTCAATTCCCTTCAGTAGTTTCAAGGGAGATAGCAAATATATGCTTTTTCCCATAGGGTCTAATGTTAAACCTCAGTTCAGCGCTGGCGGCCATGTTTCTTGGCGGATCAGAAAAAATTTGGCAATCTATATAAAGGACCTTCCATACATCATTCCTTTTAAGTTTGGTTCCATTTGCTTTAGTAGCTTCAGAGGAGATAGCAAATAATGATTTTCCCATAGGGTCCCATGTTAAAATATATTCTGCCCTGGTGGCCATGTTCTTTAGCGGATCAGAAAAATTTCGGCAATCTAAATAAAGGACCTTCCATACATCATTCTTGTAAAGTTTGGTTCAATTTGCTTCAGTAGCTTCAGAGGAAATAGCAAATAAATGCTTTTTATCATAGGGTCCAATGTTAAACCTAAGTTCAGCGCTGGCGGCCATGTTTTTTGGCAGATCAGAAAAATTTCACCAATCTATATAAAGGACCTTCCATACATCATTCCTGTAAAGTTTGGTTCCATTTGCTTCTGTAGCTTCAGAGGAGATAGCAAATATATGCTTTTTCCCATAGGATCGAATGTTAAACCTAAATTCAGCGCTGGCGGCCATGTTTTTTGGTGGATCGCAAATATTTTGGCAAACTAAATAAAGGACCTTCCATACATCATTCCTGTAAAGTTTGGTTCAATTTGCTTCAATAGCTTCAGAGGAGATAGCAAATATATGCTTTTTCCCATAGGGTCCATTGTTAAACCTAAGTTCAGTGCTGGCGGCCATGTTTTTTGGTGGATCGGAAAAATTTCTGCAAACTAAGTTAAGGACCTTAAATACATCATTCCTGTAAAGTTTGGTTCAATTTGCTTCAGTAGTTTCAGGGGAGATAGCAAATATATGCTTTTTATGTTAAACCTAAGTTCAGCGCTGGCGGCCATGTTTTTTGGTGGCTTGGAAAAATTTCGGCAAACTAAGTAAAGGACCTTAAATACATCATTCCTTTTAAGTTTGGTTCAATTTGCTTCAGTAGTTTCAGGGGAGATAGCAACTATATGCTTTTTCCCATAGGGTCCAATGTTAAACTTAGTTCGGTGCTGGCAGCCATGTTTTTTGGCGGATCAGAAAAGTTCACCAATCTATATAAAGGACCTCCCAAACATCATTCCTGTAAAGTTTGGTTCCATTTGCTTCAGTAGCTTCAGAGGAGATAGCAAATATATGCTTTTCCCATAGGGTCCCATGTTAAAATATGTTCTGCCCTGGCGGCAATGTTTTTTAGCAGTTCAGAAAAATTTTGGCAATCTACATAAAGGACTTTCCATACATCATTCTTGTAAAGTTTGGTTCCATTTGCTTCAGTAGCTTCAGAGGAGATAGCAAATATATGTTTTTTCCCATAGGGTCCAATGTTAAACCCAAGTCCAGCGCTGGCGGCCAAGTTTTTTTGTGGATCAGAAAAATTTCACCAATCTATATAAAAGACCTTCCATACATCATTCCTGTAAAGTTTGTTTCCATTTACTTCAGTAGCTTCAGAGGAGATAGCAAATATATGCTTTTTCCCATAGGGTCCATTGTTAAACCTAAGTTCAGCGCTGGCGGCCATGTTTTTTGGTGGATCGCAAAAATTTTGGCAAACTAAATAAAGGACCTTCCATACATCATTCCTGTAAAGTTTGGTTCAATAGCTTCAGAGGAGATAGCAAATATACGCTTTTTCCCATAGGGTCCAATGTTAAACCTAAGTTCAGTGCTGGCGGCCATGTTTTTTTGTGGATCGGAAAAATTTCTGCAAACTAAGTTAAGGACCTTAAATACATCATTCCTGTAAAGTTTGGTTCAATTTGCTTCAGTAGTTTCAGGGGAGATAGCAAATATATGCTTTTTATGTTAAACCTAAGTTCAGCGCTGGCGGCCATGTTTTTTGGTGGATCAGAAAAATTTCGGCAAACTAAGTAAAGGACCTTAAATACATCATTCCTGTAAAGTTTGGTTCAATTTGCTTCAGTAGTTTCAGGGGATATAGCAACTATATGCTTTTTCCCATAGGGTCCAATGTTAAACTTAGTTCGGTGCTGGCAGCCATGCTTTTTGGCGGATCAGAAAAGTTTCACCAATATATATAAAGGACCTCCCAAACATCATTCCTGTAAAGTTTGGTTCCATTTGCTTCAGTAGTTTCAGAGGAGATAGCAAATATATGCTTTTCCCATAGGGTCCCATGTTAAAATATGTTCTGCCCTGGCGGCAATGTTTTTTAGCAGTTCAGAAAATTTTGGCAATCTACATAAAGGACTTTCCATACATCATTCCTGTAAAGTTTGGTTTCATTTACTTCAGTAGCTTCAGAGGAGATAGCAAATATATGCTTTTTCCCATAGGGTCCATTGTTAAACCTAAGTTCAGCGCTGGTGGCCATGTTTTTTGGTGGATCGGAAACATTTCGGCAAACTAAGTAAAGGACCTTCCATACATCATTCCTGTAAAGTTTGGTTCAATTTGCTTCAGCAGCTTCAGAGGAGATAGCAAATATATGCTTTTTCCCATAGGGTCCAATGTTAAACCTAAGTTCAGTGCTGGCGGCCATGTTTTTTGGCAGATCTGGAAAATTTCGGCAAACTTCCATTCATCATTCCTGTAAAGTTTGGTTCGAATTGGTCCAGTGGTTTCTGAGGAGATAGTAAAAATGTAAAAAGTTTACGGACGGAGGACGGACACCAAGTGATGGCAAAATTGCTCACATGGCCTTTTAGGCCAGGTGAGCTAATAAACGAGAATTGTTAAATGTGTATAAAAGTAAAAACAAGCTTAACAGTAAAATGCTGGACCAATTTTTTATGTTAGAGTAAAATGCTTCTTACCTTATAACATTATCACGGTTTGCATTTTTTAACAAAAACTTTACAAAACACCCACAAATACCATAATCTAATTTTTAACACCCTATAAAATTTGTCAATATTTTGTAAATATAGTCTATTGAATTTCTTTAATTTGATCAATAAAGGTATTCATTATGATTTAAGAGTGAATGTCACTATCTCTTTATTAACTTTTGGTCTTTGTTTTCCATTTGTCAACATGTATCCTTTAGATATATAATCTGATAAAAAAAGTTCCCCCTCAGAATGTTTGTAAAATTGGAAATTATTTAATTTTGACATGAGCCAGTGTATTGACTTTTTCGAAATGTACAAGATTAAACAAACAAAACTTGTACTGGTTGGGGCATCGACTAAATCTAGGGTTACAAAAAGCTTATAATAGTAAATTGAGGCATTGCATGTTCTTATTTTTTCCGTCTGTAGCAAATTTTGGGCGATTATTAGACTGCAAAGCGCAGTATTACTGTTTTCTAGCTTTATGATGGCATGCAAGCAAGAAATTTACAGCTTTATACTGTAGATAGTGTTTGCAACTAGAGTAGGGGCAGTAAAAAAATCAACAGAAAGTTGGGGGTTTTTTTGGCAGAAACAAAGATCTACAGTTATGTTTATGTCATTGTTTCCGAGTCTTGTATTGATATGCAAGTCTTTAGATTTTCTCACTTGCATTTCATTTCTTTTTCTGTTATTTCATTTGGAATGAAAAACTGTTCTATCTTCTATAATAAATATCCAATGAACACAATTTACAATATGTACAATTGTTGCCTCTCTTAAGGAAACACATCTAGATTTTTTTTCTTTGATGAAAACTGAGGGCCATAGCTTCACAATGTAGCTCCGTGTGGGGTTTCAGGACATTTCATGTAACATAACTACTTTATTGCTGGGATTTTAGACTCTTGTGTTTATGTGTTGCGATGATGACCAGACAGTCATCAAAATTAAAAGTAAGATGATAAAACACAAGTATTTGGAACATCATTTCAGAAGGCTTGTATTATTTGTTTGATGCACATATAAAAATTGTCTCCTTTCATTGCATTTCATTTTAAAAAAAAATGAAGCATTAAAATTTCTAAATATGTTTTTGCTCCAACAGATTCAGTAACTCAAGTGGTTTAAATTATTACCTTTTTGCGTGTAACCCCTTTCAATAGCAGTACCAGCATGTTTGTTAGCCGTGTTCAACCAAAGGGCCTTGTTTACTAATAAGAAAATTTTACTAACTATGCATACATCGCTTCCACACCTGCTTGCTTCAACCCATGTTTATTTTGTTATTTCCCTCATAAAATAAAACTTGGTCTGGTTTACTTCCAAAGATGTTTATCTTTTCAAAGAATGTCATATGAGCCCAATTCGATTACCTTCCATTCAATTGGGGGGACAATCTTTTTAAATTTGTTGAGAAATGCACAAAATTGTCAACTTCATTGACAAGAAAACAAAAGTAAACTTCAGAATTCTCTGGACTTTCCATAGGCTAAGGAATATATCCCGGAATTCTTTGATTATGTCACTGGGTGTTATAGAAAACCCTCGAGAGTTCCGAGTTTATTTTTTTTCCAAATATAGAAGTTTGTGGTCAAAGGACCGTAATTTCAATATTCCTGACCGATGCACTGGTTAATCGTGATACATAACGATATGAGTGACTACCATTGCTGGATATAACTCTAATAACGTCTGTCAAGTCTTAAAAGTTAAATATCCACCGGTATTGATTGTCACAGGCTCAGTTGTCTAACCACGTGGATACCGCATGATAGATGTAATCCCGATTTTGATTGGCTATTGATTGACACGTGATTTTCATCCGTTACATAAACGCAAAAATGTAAACAAAACATTTTTTCAGCATAGAATTTCTTGCAACTCTCGTTTTTCCTCTAATTTCGTTTCAGGACCATAAAATCGCTTAAAAGCACACATGATTTGTCAAGGTTGACAGGTATTTTTAGCAATATATTGCCTTTTTGTGATCTGTAAACATCAGGTATCATTCTTTACTCGTAGTGATATCGGGCGCTAAATTCTAGAGTTAATACGAGCGTATATTTTGTAGTTCCCGGAAGTCATGTAAACAAATCAATATGGCTTCAAGCCGATTGCAAATTACTGTTTTCGAAAACAGTAAAAAAAAGCTGATTATTTTTTATTGGGTCCGTGTTGTTAATTTTTGTGGCCGTGTCTTCATTTTTCTTTTCTGTGCCGTACTCATGTTGTGCCTCTGTTTCTGTTTCCAAAATTGCCACTGTCCTTGGATTATTTCGGTTCTCACTTACATTGTACTTTTCAAATATTGAAACTTTTGCTGATATTAGTAGAAAAGGCAAAAAAAAAATAAGGTAGCATTACATCTTTTTTTGTGAGTAGTTTCCTTTCTATTATTTGAAAGGTGAAATAAATAAGGTGTGCAAAATGAATAAAAAAAGAAGCAATTCAATCAATGAAATAGGTGATATTTGTTTAACTGATCCTTCCATTAGGTAGAACTAAACACTTTTCCCCATTTCTAAAATCACAATCTATGCACTGCTTCGTGTATATGAAAATATTTTAATTTATGATAAAAAATTCAAATAGCATTTTCATTTCTACCATAAGGCATACCGTGCGAGAGATGTTTCAGTTATGGTGTACTTGTTCGTGAGAGAATTTCTGAGATGGATATACATTTACTATTCATACTTTCAAATTTTGGAACTCTGACAACCTGTTTAAAGTGCCCACATCTCACTATTTTATAATGCCAAGTTTTCTTACAATCGACTTGATGAGTGCTCTGTGTTTGTCTATATGTTGTAATCGTCCACTAGCTTAAGACACTAGTCCTTTTGTCGGGCAACGGATGACAGTGATTGTTAGAGCACTTTGTCAGATTAATTAATGTTTGTTGACAAATCTGCATCCATGACCAGAAAAGACATGGATATAGCGTTGCTCGACAATTAGCAAAAGAATTCCGCTCAAACCATTGCTAGGGGCCGTCTTGAACTTACTATGAGGTATAAGCAAAGCTCATTGTTGAAGGCCTCATGGGAACTTTAAGATGAAGAACAATAATAAAAGCCTTGTTCCTTTGATTGTTTTTACCATGTTTTTGTAGAGACTTTGTCTTATGTACATTTACTCCATATCCTTTTATTTACCATGTCTTATGTAAGATTTAAAATATTTTTGAAGACAGTTTGAAAGTTAATATATTTGAAAGGGGAGATAATTCATGAAATAAAATATTTTTTATACAAATAATATAATTCACAGTGAAGAATAAAGTTTGCATACTAGTTATCATTATAATAATGCAACTGCATAAAAATATTTGCATGTTCCATATGTGATAGATAGTACAAAATGTGAATTAGTTGTAAGATTATTTTTTTTATCTTAACTTTAAGTTATATAATTATAATGTCTAGAAAAATCTGACAAAAAAAATCATTTTAAAAATATTTACAAAAATAACTTACCCTTTGAATTCTGAGGAAAGTGCCGGGAATTGTGGGAAAATTATCTATCGGATTTGTTCCAGTAACCAAAAGGAAGGCCTTGACGACAAAGATGCTGCACAAAATTTATGTTTCATTTTATGGACATATTTTCACCTATGAATTAAATTTAACTGCCAAGCTTATGGCTATAAATGATTTGTTACGATAAATCGGCCGTTAAATATTTGTCTTTTGTTCCGATGTTTCACTGACAACAGGTGGAGTCCACAGCAACATTAGTGCTATGAGAAAAATTTAAATTTCAGCCAAATATAGTCACAGTTATTGGTCCTGCTCAGTATCATTAGAGATATATATAGTGCAGGAGATTGGAAACCTTAATCGCCATCCAATGTTGACCAGACTTTCCATCACTATTAAAAGGAGAAAAAAAGTACACATCAAACAGTATTGGCTCAGTCCATTTGCAGGAGAATGGAAACCTCATTGATTACTTGCCACCTGGATGATTTATGTCAAGAGACGGATGTCCAGATTTTTTCTCAATAGATCGACTTTATTCTTTGTATTGTCTTTCCTAATAGTCCAATGGCTCGCAATAATAGAACAGCTAGATGCACAAATGCATCTATATGAGTACAAAGAATGAAATACTGTGGAAGTACTTTTATTTGTGAACACACAATTTTCATGGTTTTCGTACTTCAATTCATGGTCTCCAATTCAATGCATTGAACCCCTACAGAAAAATGCATTTCGTTGGGAACTTATTATTTCTGGTTTAAGCGAACCACGAAATCAACAAAAATTTGAACCCCAAGAACAATAGAACTTTCACTGTATACCTGCACTTGTGTCTCATATTCCAACTATGAGAAATTAGATGGAAATGTTAACATGAAGGAGAACTGGTGTGTCGGCAGGGTAAGCATTTCCTGCTTTGCATGCATAACCAGCCATTATTCAAGAAGATATATACCCAAAGTTACTCGTAAATAATGGCCAGGAACAAGTCAAGTTGGACAGTTCTGATGATATATATCTCACATTTGTTTCAGGAGTACCAAGTTGGAAATTTATTAAGGGGGTCCTCACTCCTAAAGGGGGGGGGGTTCCGTGTATGATACAAGAAAAATAAAAAATGACTTGTACAATGTACAAAATAGCCCTTAAAATAGAGATTTGCGTATATGATTAACAAAGCATATTTTGAATCTTTATACTCGAAATAATATAGGTCTTGTACTACATTGTACGATAAAAAAATAATCAAAGTGCTTAAAGCCCTAATAGAAAGGTTGCTTTCAAAGATTTAAGTAGACTTAGTATAATACCCTCTTGTCGTTTATTTATTATTTCTATTTAGCTATAAAAGTGTGCAGTATACTATCCATACTACTATCAGTGTTACAAATATTGAAAAAAAATAAATAAATAGCACAGCCTCAACATATAAAAATTCCTGTCAAGTCAGTGTTATTTGAACTAAATGCAAATTTTAAAGACCTCTAAATATCACCTGAATAAAAAAATTTATTCTTAAAAGTAATGGTTATCCCACAACAGTTCCTACATAATGATTATCTCCCTTTCTATATGTAAACTGAACTCCAACATCACGTTTTCTGTTTAAAAAGTGACTACAAGACTAGAATTTTCAAGGAAAGTAAACAATATTAATGTAGAGTTAAAGTCTGTAAACGATTAAGCAACAGCAACAGGTTGTTTTCATTTCAGTGATGAAAAATATGGTGTCTAAAGTCTAAGTTACACGACTTTCGTTGACAAGTTAAAATGAATCTTCGGACTGTTTAAATTTTGGCTTGTCAAAAAATCAACCCAGAATAAGGCCTCTGACAATGCACAGACAGTGAAACACAAAACTCGCACTTTGAACTAAGCTTTCATCATTCTTCTTTTGTTTTGTCCATTCGGCACCTGTTGCGCATGCGTCAGCACTAGAAATTTGTTTACAAGCTGTTAATTCAAGCAACCGAAACACTCTCGTGTTTATGTAAAATTGTTTCACTGTTAGAAAATTTTATCAAATTAATTGCAGGATAACAATTATATAAGTGAAGATGCACTTTATTTAATCTGTTGATCACTATCATGAAAGTGCGAAAGGGAAAAACGGTTGACTTGCATTCCCTGCGAAATTGACTTGTGTGTTCCAGATGTATTATGGGAAAATAAACAATAAGTTAGACGAAAAATGTGGCATTTAGGTTAAAAATACAATTTTTAAACAGAAATTAGTATTTGACGTTGAAATATATAAGTCATGAGCATTATTATGATTACAAAATACCTGTATATTAGAATAATTTAAAATTTGACATATTCTAAAGGCATTTTACCTACTTATGATTTTAGATAATAATTTCATTATTAAAATATCTGTTCTTTTTACAAAACATGTCTTTCGCATTCAGCAACCTAGGTACATCGTTTTCAAGCCACATCATATCGTTACAGCTGAAAATTCCAGTAAATGCGATAGGGTTCTGTCTTGAGAGCGAAAGTTTACTTGCACGAGGGCTACAGTTTTCTTGCATGAAAACCCAAGAGGAGCGATAGTTTACTATGATGAATTTTAATAATAGTGCGATCGGACATAAAACTTTATATTTCGTTTGCTAATCACCACCAAACGGCTACTTTAATATTCGATTTGTGAAAA
>MJUU01046013.1:358894-381349 GCA_002080025.1 Modiolus philippinarum | reverse complement strand
ATGGATTTTTCTAGTCTGAACTAAGCAGACTACAGTGAAATGAGTACCATATTTCAAATGAAAACTACCGGTATTTCGAAACCATGCAATATGCCCAAAAATATGCATATACATGTACCCTCCTAGTTCTGATTCCCAATTTACTCGATTATGGCGTTTAGATTTCCCAAATAGTACTTGTTCTAGAGCGAATTTCTCATACTTTCAAATGTTGGGATTTTTTTATAATTTGAAATTGTTATTTTGGCCACCTGTCTATTGTGCTAAAATCTCATGATTTTATTATGCCAAGTTTTCTTTCTTTTGACTCGATAAAAGCCATGTGATTGTTTAAGTGTTGTTGTTGTCTTCTGTTAGTCTTTTTGTTGGGCAACAGATGATTTTAAGAACACTTTGCTACTTAAGGTAGTACGGTAGTTTAAAATTGCGCATCATTCTTGCGCATGTGACAAAAAATGGAATTCAGTATGGGAACGTTGCCGAAACCATTTCCAATGTCTTGTAATAGTTAAGTTTGATGAAATATGCCACTTTTATTACGTAACCATGTAGCATATCGAACCTTTCAGCTAACTCCAGTTTAATTAAGGGGAGATAATTTGTATAGAAATAATAGGAAAAAATGTGTTTTTCGCGATTTTTTCAAAAATAAGTTCGGTGACCCCCAATTTTTTTTCATGGAAATTGAAGGACAGTAGATTAGCTATTAATTTACCAATTTTAAAAAAATTCTATTTGATGTAACTAAAATAATTTAAAATTTTGTTAGAATTCGCTAATTTTCTCTATTATTTCAACCAAAATAGCAGATTTTTACATTTCATATTTCACTCTTATATGGTCGGTGACCCCTTATTTTTATTATATTTTTCGTATAACAAAGGGTAAATCATGAAAATATCAGAAAATTTTATCTGACAATATTTTAGACCCCCGTACCACCTTAAAGTACATATGTAGTAGACCTAGGTTAGGGGAGATAACTCTTTAAATAGGTAAGATGTTTGAAACAGTCAGTTTCATTGTTTCTATTCATGGCGGATTTCCTGGCTCAATAACGTATTATATTTGCAATTCTTCAATGAACATACCAATATTCCTCAAGTAACACCTATAACAACTCCTTCAAAACTCCTATCTTTTCTTTGTCAATCAACCAATCAAGATTCTATAGAATTCTTTTGTATACCAATTTGTCATCACTGGAGTATCAAGGTAAACCCCTTCAGGCAGTACAAATTGGTATACAATAGAATTTCTATAGAATCTTGATTGGTTGATTGGCAAATAAAAGACAGGAGTTTAGAAGGACTTGTTATATGTGTTACTTTAGGAATATTGGTATGTTCATTGAAGAATTGCAAATATAATACGTTAAAGAGCCAGGAAACCCGCCATAAGCATTTATGTGAAAAAGAATCAAAATCTTCTGTGTTACTTAGAAGCTTCCAATATATTTATGAAAATGATATAAACAAACATACAAGTGATTTTTAAGAGTAATGTCTACCTCCTTAATTCTATGTTTGTTGATGATTCTGCATCTTTGGGTAAATTGACATAGATGTAGCGCTGCTCAACATCTAGCAATAAATTGTGAGTCTTTCAATTTTATTTCTAAGATATTAAACAGGAAGTAGATGTCTGACACACCAGAATTGGATAAGTGCATTATGGAACCCCATACTAAAGTCACATAAAAAAATCTTAATGGCTGTGCTTTGTAGTTGCTGAGAAAAGTGTTTCAAAAATAGTTACCATTGGCAGTATTTGTTGAAAATATTCCAAGTTTGTAAACAGGAAGTAGTTGTCCAACAGATCTGAATTTGATAAGCACAATACAGAACCCCATACTAAAGTCACATACAAAATTTCAAGTGGCTGTGATTTGCAGTTGGTGAGAAAAAGTGTTACAAAAATTTCTACCATTTGCAGTATTTGTTGAAATATTCTTAGTTGGAATAGATGTCCGACAGACCTGAATGCTATAAGTGCAATACAGAACTCCATACTAAAGTCACATACAAAATTACAATGGCTGATTTGTAGTTGCTGAGAAAAGTGCTACAACAATTTTTACCATTGACAGTATTTGTTGAAATATTCCAAGTTGGTAAACAGGAAGTAGATGTCCCACAGGCCTGAATTCGATAAACACTATATGGAACCCACTACTTTAGTTGCACACAAAATTTCAAGTGGCTGTGATTTGTAGTTGCTAAAAACGTGTTACGAAAAAGTGGGATGGGAAATAATGCCACTGACGCTTCAAGAAGACTTAAGTGATCCCAAAATGTGGCCACACATTACATGTGCAGTAGACACAATAAACTGTGCTCAAAACGGTGCTTAGAGTGGGCTTGAACTCACTATGAGGTATATATGCAAACCTCGTTTTTGAAGGTCTCATGGTGACTTCAAGTTGAAGAATAACAATAAAAGCGTTGTTCTATTGCTTTGTTTTACCATGTATTTGTGGAGACTTTGTCTCATGTGCATTTGCTCTATGTATATTTGTTGCTTATTTGAGCTCCCTTTTTCCCAAAATACCCTGGTAAACCCCTGTAAAAGAAACATTTTTCTCGTATAATTTCACATATTGTACAAATGTGTTGTACATGCATATGTATTCAAATTTAAAATACAAAATACAGATAAAAATAAACTCTTCTAAATTAATGTTTTAGTGTCAAATTGGTATATATATTTAATTGTGTTGATCTATTTAGTACTTAATACCCAAAAGGACATAAATTATATAACATAACCAATTGCCAGTTGCAAATTGCTGATTGCCTACATGTATCATGATCAGTGAATATGCCATGTATGATTTTCATGCACTAGTAAACCTTTTTGGCTAATCTAACCCATTTTTGGCTAATTTAACATTGAAACGCCTAATACTAGTTATTAGCCAATTTTTGTTAAATTAGACTTTTACAGTTATTTTAGCCAATCCCTGTTGTATTTTCCATGTCCACATTAAATTAGACACTGTCCCTGTAAAATTAGCCATGTCCATGTAAAATTAGACCTTTTTTGGGGTAAATTGAACATGTTGAATACACATCCCTGTTTCTACCCATTCGGTTTAACAAAAAAAAAGGTCTAATTTAACCTTGACATGGCTAATTTTACAGTGACAAGTCTAATTTAAAAGGAACAAGGATAATATAACAAGAATTGGCTAAAAATTAGGCTTTTTCTGTTAAATTAGACAAAAATGGATTATACTAGCCAAAAAAATTTACTAGTGATGATATTCAGGTAAAGGAATGGTCACATATGAACAGCTGTTGATTGACCAGTTGTAGAAAAGACTGATTCAATTTGTTTGTGAAATCTAGTACCTTTTTTAAAACTGATTTCAGAACAGGTGTTAAACAAATATGACCATGGTCAGAATGGATCCATCATAAAATGAAATTGTTATTTAACCATGTGTGTTTAACCAGAGGCTCACATGTGAGCCTGTATCGCTCACCTGGTGAATACTAATCAATTAAAATTTTCCCACAGGGATTAATCTGAGGTGACAACAAATTGGTAGTACGTTTTTTTTTGTAACATCATTTACCTGGTAGATAATTACTGCCATGTTAAAATGAAGAGTAGATATCAATTTAATGTATGAAACAGTCTTCAAGAATAAACAATCTACAGATTTTCCCACAGAGTAGGTTGAACAATCATTTTAAATTTCTGATTAGTACACATGTATAAAATTTGGTAGAAGACCATCACATTACCATGCCAATTTAATATTAGCTTGATATATGAAAATAAAAGTTTTCTAGAATTAGCAATTTACAACATTTTCCTTTAGAGTTCAATGATAAACCATGATCTACAGCGGCATTTTGGATTAATGTTCAGTACTTAAATCAAACATATTTGTTAAATGACCATCATTTAGCAATCAGTATTTTACAAGATTTTATTCAGCATTAAA
This sequence comes from Modiolus philippinarum, assembly GCA_002080025.1. NCBI lineage: Eukaryota > Metazoa > Mollusca > Bivalvia > Mytilida > Modiolidae > Modiolus > Modiolus philippinarum. Next base: position 377,394 of record MJUU01046013.1, on the reverse strand, counting down.
ACCAAATGAAGATGATTTATTTCCACTTCAAAATTTCAGGCAACAACCATATAACTTCTTCAAGTGGTGTACTACAACTGTGTAACATTCCATCAAAATCTAAGCATTCGTTTCAAAGACAAATTATCTCCCCTTCGGATATTTTGCGCAGTAACTATATAACTTCATGCACATCCTCAGGTTGTTTACTAAAACTGTGTAACATTTCATAAAAATCTAAATGGCACCAGGGTGCACAAACTGAGTTGCAACTTCAAATATTCTGTGACCAAGTAAATGTGAAGAACTGAATATTTTTATAATTGTCTACCTAATATCCAAAATTCTAAGAATTCAAGAAGGTCTATTTTCTAGTTTCATGTCTTGACATTTCTCAATATATAAATCTGTTTTCGGTCACTGTGAACTTCACTGACCGTGACCTTTGACCTACTTTCTCCAAAATGAATAGGGTCCCGCCCCTCCTGATATCAAACAACATATCCAAGTTTCATTTCAATTAAATGTAAACTTTTTGAGTTATCATCCAGAAACCAAATTTCCTGAAATTTTTAGTCTATTTTCAGTCACCGTGACCTTGACCTTTGACCTACTTTCTCCAAAATCAATAGGGTTCCTCCTCTCCTGGTATCCAACAACATATCCAAGTTTCATTTCAATTGTATGTAAACTTTTTGAGTTATCATCCAGAAACCAAATTTTTCTCAAATTTTCAGTCTAATTTCTGTCATTGTGACCTTGACCTTTGTCCTACTTTCTCCAAAATCAAAAGGGTTCCTCCCCTCCTAGTATCCAACAACATATCCAAGTTTCATTTCAACTGGATGTAAACTTTTTGAGTTATCGTCTGGAAACCAAATTTTTCTCAAATTTTCATTTCATTTTTGGTCACCGTGACCTTGACCTTTGATCTACTTTCTCCAAAATCTTTAGAGTTCCTCCCCTCCTGATACCCAACAATATATCCAAGTTTTATTTCAACAGAGTGTATACTTTTTGAGTTACCATCCGGAAACCAAATTTTTTCTCAAATTTTCAGTCTATTTTTGGTCACCGTGACCTTGACCTTTGACCTACTTCCTCCAAAATCAATAGGGTTCCTCCTCTCCTGGTATTCAACAACATATCCAAGTTTCATTTCAATTGGATGTAAACTTTTTGAGTTATCATCCGGAAACCAATGTTTGACCCCCGCCCGCAATAACTCCTACAAGGGTTTATGGATTTTCTTCAAAATTTCAGGGTGGGTGGATCTTGATATGCTGAACATTTTTGCAGTTTACACTTCACCTCTATCTGTTACACTTTTTGAAATAAAAAATAAAAAATGCAAAAATTTTGAAAATTTTACTTAAAAAGGGCTATAACTCAGAGATGGGTTTTCAGATTTTCTTCAAAATTGCACAGTGGGTAGATCTCATCATGCTTATCATTTTTACCCCATCAGATTTTTGATATCTGTAACGGTTCTCGGGTAATTTGCAAAAAACAGCAATTTACCCCTATGTTCTATCTTTAGTAACAGCGGCTATGTTGTTTGGTCTATGGACATAAAAATCACAAACTTGAAAGTGCATACCCTGGTGATGATTCAGGCCAAGTTTGGTAAGTATTGGCCTAGTAGTTTCAGAGGAGAAGATCTTTGAATAAATGTTAACGGACGGACGGACAGACGATGGACGCCGAGTGATGGCAAAAGCTCACATGGCCTTTGGCCAGGTGAGCTAAAAATAAGCGGTCTATGAGACTTTCAGGAAATTTACCAAAACTGGAATCAAATATTTTTGAAATCCAATTGATGAAAATGTTTGTCCTAAACAACACATACATTTTTAAGTACAGTTGCTAGGTACATGTAGAATTCCAAAATATATAAGAGGTCTTTGAGACTTTCAGGAAATTTACCAAAATTGGAATCAAATATTTTTGAAATCTTATTGATGAAAATGTTTGTCCTAAATTAAATAAACAATTTAAGTATGGTTGCTACATGTATGTAGAATTCCAAAATATAAGTGGTCTTTGAGACTTTCAGGAAATTTACCAAAATTGAAACCACTTTTCAGAATCCAAAGTTTTCAGAATTTTGGTTTTTACCAAACACTTGTCAGAATATAAGATAATATGGCAAAATTAAAAAAAAAAATATGTGTCTTTGACATTTTCAGGAAATTTATCAAAGTTGGAACCGGAACCAAATTTCAAAAGCTTATTGCAAATCTATAGACTATATGCAACAATTCTGCATGAAGATTTAATCCATAAATCCCAAAATGTAGGAAGAGTTTGCGTCACATGCCACATGTGTCAAAATCCACATCTTTTGGTCTTTTTAAAAATTGACATCATGGGGCCTCTTGTTTGCACCAAGACCAATGTCAAAAATCTGAAAGCTTATTGCACATCTACAGACTCTATGCAACAATTCTACAACAAAATTAAATCCCTAAATCCATAAATGTAGGACGAGTTTGTGTCACATGCCATATGTGTAAATCAAAGCTCTATAAGAGCTAAAAGTAAAAGTGTTCGTATGTGTTGAAGTTTAAGGTGTCTCAGTGGTATTATTCCGCCATTTTTGTTTAATACTTGTTCATTTAGGTTTATTTGTATTTGCTTATAGGACATAGGAGTAGACTTTTAGGTATTTTTTGTAGTTCTTAACAAGGACCCCATTGGAAATAAGTCCTTTTTGAATTTAGTTTACTGTTTTGGGGGAAAATAAAAGATTGAAACCACTCTTTCTCTCCTTTATTAGTTGCCTGATGTACATTTACTGCATTTCTCCTTTTATTCCATTCTTCTATAAATCAAGGACATATATTTAGAATATAAATATACATCCTTGTATAAATAAAGCAAGCATTCCATTTTTTAAATATTTTTTGCCTTTTCTGATTCAGTCAAAAGAGTGGTGTTCTGGGATTTTGAGTAACCTTTCGTGCATAACAGTACCAATATGTTTGTTAACGTCATTAAGGCTACTCAGATCAACTGCAAACTCTGCAGAACGTGGAACTTGCAACGGCCTAGCCATCATGTGGTGTATCAGGGATTGTGAACCCCGATTCATAACTCAAGAACTGTTCACTATGATTGCCGGTGGTCCATCCAGTTACATAACTTTATTTATGTCGCCGAAGCCTTAAAATCAACAAAAAAGTCAACCAAACTTGTCATATTTACGATTATTTACATGCCGGATCCAATCAGCTATTTTTCACGCGAATACCGCGTGATTGATGCAAAACCCGATTCTGATTGGCTAATACCCTTTCGAGAATTTAGATTATCTCCCTTCAGCCAAAATCGTGTAAACAAACATTTTTTCGTGTGAATTTCTTCAAAATCGTGTTTTATGCAAAATTTTTGTTTCACGGTCGTGACAGAAGGTTAAAATCGTGAAGATCACGCCAAAACCGTGAAAGTTGGCAGGTATGTGCAACAACTTTCATAAAGAAACTATTTTGACATCTTCGATATTTGTCATATTACTACGCGTGAAACAAATAGGCCCTATTTTCGTTTTAATAATGTACTTGATAATCGTTTTAATTTCTCAATGCAGGAAATTTAATAAGTTTAATAAAAGAGAAGTAGTAATTGAAATTGGTTTGGGTGTATTATAAATGTCTCATACTGTATACTCAAGCCTATTCGACACCTCCTTTTTAGTTTCAATCCGCCATCCCTTAAAACTCTTTAAGCACCTCGATTACCACTTTAGCTGTGTTCAAACATTTTTACCATTTCAGGACAATATTATGTAACGTTCTACCAGATTATTCAGTAAGTTTACTGTATTATTTACAATTTTATAAGGAGATTTTTAACCTGTTTAAAAGTTTCCCGCCCTGCAACATCTATTTTTATCTAATTCAAGCTGGACCGATAACTAAAGTGTTCATGACGAACACTAAAAATGACATCATGGGGCCTCCTGTTTACACCAAGACCAATATTGAAAGTCCGAAAGCTTATTGCACATCTACAGACAATATGCAACAATTCTACATCAAAATTAAATCCCTAAATCCAAAAATGTAGGAGTTCGAGTCACAAGAAAAGTGTGACGGACGGACGGAATGAAAAGACCAAAAATGATTTAAATTTAGAATGATTGTTTCATGGGGCTTTGACAGGAGAAAGGAAGCATAGAAAAAGGGGTGGCCAGTAGGGGGGCGCAAAAGGGTGGGAGAAACAGAATGAGCAAATTTACAGGGACGCGGGAGCACAGGCACTTACATGTATTTCAACCCCCTCTCTTCAAATAAAAGAGTGGGGTAAGGAATTTTATGAAACAAGTTTTTGTGACTAAATGCCTCTGCAGCATGATATTCTTTTACCTACATGTATATGGTATCAAGTTATCTCCTCAATTTTCCATGGGCGCTGACATATTGAAAGTAGTTCGTAAAATTACTACCCTCAGAAAACACTAGAATTGAGAATTTGGCAATTTGATTCCCATTTTTCTAAACACCAAAATACCAATTTCTTTTGTTTTCTCGATTTTTTCTCCTTTTAACTTTTTGATTCGAATGATTTACGAAAAATTATTTTGCTCGGAAACTTAAAACGGAAGATGCTGTTGGGCACTTCCTTTCGGGTGTCGGTATTTCGTGTATCCCGAGCCCGAGCCCGAGACGGTTTTCCCCGAGCTAGGAAACAAAAAACGTATTAACCATCTTATTTTACGCATTTTTCGACAATTTCTTGTTTCTTTTCANGAAACTTAAAACGGAAGATGCTGTTAGGCACTTCCTTTCTAATTTGTTTTCCTAAATAGGACATTTTTTGGGTGTGATTAACAATCATGGCTGCAAAAGCCAAAAAGTTTATTGAAGAGTGCAAAGATACTAAAAACAGTGAACTTGAAATCGTCGATAAAGGAATAAATACACTGGATATTCCTGATCTATGTAGGTTCTTAGTCTTACACCATATACACTGATTGTATGTATTCATGGCTCATAAGACATCACTGAGTGAATGACTGCATATGTACTAGTTTCATTCCAATTGCTTTGTACTTTTTTTTTGGAATGAGTATAGAGGGGGTGCTGAGATTAATGAAAGAAGTGCCTGTGATTGGCTGACAGCAGTTAAATCGTCACCTGGTGAAATCGGCACCGGCAAATATAGTGAATTCGGCACCTGGTAAAATCGGCATCTGGTGATTTCGGCACCTGAAAATTTGTATTGTATGAGAAATAAAAGATGTTTTTCTTATGTGTTTAATTTATTTGATTTTTATAATAAATTAATTTACTAATTACATTGTTGTATGACTTTGGTTGTATGAAAATTTTTAGATGTTGTTATGTATTTAATTCAAAAAATCAATTTGCTAAATATTCATTCTTTAGAACCTTTGATGGCACAAAAAACAAGTTCAATTGCTTTATTTCAATGGTAACTGACTTCCTGCTATGTTTTTGCATTACGCTAAAGTGTTATAGAAGCTTGGGCAGCAAACGTGTCATTTTTTGTTAAAGACACCCTTAATGAAACTTATAATAATCATATTCTGTTCAACATGTTCAACTGAAAGGAAATGCTTATTTTGCAATTAATTCAAATTTGTGATCGTTTTAATAAAATAATTAGAGTTATGATATGCCAGATAATTACCTAATTACACAATATCAACACATTACTATGAGTTGTTAATTACAGATGACACTTTAATTACAGTTACAGTTTTGACATCAATATTGAAGCCATGTGTAACAATTTTTGCTTTTACCTGTTTTATATTTTATTGTTTATTTGTTTTATTCATTTATTTTTATATTGGTTCTTTTGTTCTTTATTTCGGCGGTTCTGGTATTTCGTGTTTGTGTACTCCTGGTCTTGTCATTTTTCTGGATTCCAATTTTTATAATATATTCTGTTTTTTTTTCTTTCTGTTAATTCTTTATGAAGTTTTCTTCTTCATATATGCCTATAATTTATGAATCAATCTTCATTCCACTAACACTTTATCAAATTACGTGCATTATGGAAACAACTGAAAGTGAAAAGAACTCAGAAGGACTCGTACTATATCAGTTTATTAAAGATGTCAGTGAAATTAAAAAGGATTGAATAAACGAAACTTGTAACAGCAGCAACAGAAAATGTCAAGGCATTAATTAATTTTGCTAAAAAACTGGATTCCATACAAATCAAATATTAAAAACGAAGGAGTATAATAAAGCATATGCCGATTGTCTAAACAAAGGGCACATTTACAATAAAGGGAAATACAATAAAAATGGGTGCCGAATTTACCAGGTGCCGATTTCACAAGGTGCCAAAATAACCAATGCAGGTGCCGATTTCACTAGATGCCGATTTTACCAGGTGCCGATTTAACTAGTATTCCCAAAATGTTATGGCATCACAAAACACCTGCATTAACCATCATGAACCAAGGATGTATATTGAGAAGGAAAGGAAACTTGTACACAATCCATATTGCAATTTAAAAGCTATAGCGAGGCGTTTGATATTAATTCACCTTGGAGCTAACTTCTTAAAAGGTTGCTTAGGCCAAATAAAAAAATATGTGTGTTTCCAGTTACCCGACTGTCCCTAAATTTTCCTTCCGACCCTAGCATTTTTTTCATACTTCAAAATGCCCTTGTGTGACCTCGATCGTTTTAGCGGTATTCTTCCGTTTTGTGCGTAGCAACACAACCTAGATGTACTAAGTCCATTTCTGTTTAATTTTTTACAGATGGACTAACTAAGGTATTGCATGCAGATAACTGTGATCCTGTTACTGTTGGCACTACTTCACTGAATATCCTCTTATATACTGATATAGACAGTAAAAAAGGGTTCCAAAATTGTCTTGATGCTTAATTTGTATAATTACTGTACACATCATCATGATCATGGAAGTTACAAGATACAGTTAGCTCAACACGAACTGATTTTCTCTCTCTCAACACCAAGTATTTTCCTGGTGGGACACTGCAAAACACCCAAATTCACCGAAAAATCCTCGGTGTTGTCTTGGAGGAATCACACGGATTAGCATGTAGTTTATTGCCCTGAAAACAAAAATCCTCCCAACACCGCGAAATTTATTTACCTGTTTTCCTTTGATCTTTTTCCGGTAACCACAGTAGTTACATGTGTAATTAGCAAGTCATTAACATTTCATCAATAATGTTTTAATAAAAATTATATTTTTTCCAAAGGTAGTAATTAAAAGTAAAAAGTCAACTTGTTTTTGAAATAACTTGAAAAAAAATTGGCATGAGAATCCAAACAGATTCTACTGACAAATTGATATATCCACGCCAGGGAGTTAACTTGTTTTTGGAAATAAAATTGCTATGTGTTTTTACTATAGAAAGGGTCCACAAAGTTTTTAAAAATAGAGGAAACATAGAAAAAGATGTAATTCGTTCATAAAAATATTTTGTAAATCTATTTTGTCACATATTCTATTTTTAGACATTTACCTAATCATGCTAATGGTGATGCTTGATTCATTACAACCTGGGTTTTCTGAAAATCTTGGAACTTTTACATATAAAAGGGATGAATAAACTGAACAATGTTCGTTAGCAGGACATATGCTAAATGAACAATGTTCGTTAGCAGGACATACGCTAAATCTTTAAATATTTTTAGAGGTTTAAATTAAGTTGTAACCGCATTTTGTTCCTGTAAAATGTTTAAATCCATAGTCTGGACCGGAATGTTTTAGAGCGAAACAAGTGAAAACCTCACGTCTCACATGTTGGAAGATTTATGAAGCAATACAAATGAATTACTTTTTTAAACGTTTTGGGACCTGACAGTTATCAAATTTTTACTTCTTAAAATGTATTTTCAAGAAAATGATTTGTCATTAACAGAGAGGATGTTGAAATTTCTACAACCGTCACAGATATTGACTTGCAACTTGTCAATCATTTAATTTTGACAATGGGACAGGTAATTAACATTTATAAGTTTTATTGCCCTCAACAGCAATAAAACTCGCAGTGTTGGGATTAGAGTTTGGGAGGAATTTTGGAGATTAATCTGAAATAAACCATGTCACACCATGTTACACCCAAATCCGTGATAAGAGAGAGAGAGAATCAGTTCTCGTTGAGCTAACTGTAGTACTGAAAAATCCAAAACATTAGTATTTAACTCGAACGGAAAATCATTCATTGGTGTATTTAAATACAATGTACAACAATTTGAAAGAAAATCAGAAAACCTGTCTCAGAGTTATAGCCCTTTTTCCGTAATTTTTTCTAAATTTATTAATTTTTGTCTCGCCTGCGACGAAAGTCACAGAAGGCGAGACATAGGTATAGCAATCCGGCGACGGCGACGGCTTTTTTCTAAAACCTTCATTACTTTTCAAGGGTAATACATACAAACATCATCTTTGGTCCACAGCACCACCAAGTGATGACCTTTCCAGCAGCATATATTTTGGATGACCTTGACCTTGTTTTCATGGTTCAATAAGCACATAAACATTGCGACATAGTTTCACATTCAAGTCCTTTTCTCAGGAACTATAACACCTAGATTTGTCATATTTGGTCTATAGTGAGATCTATATGGGTACACGGCAGTCTGACACCTGTCGTGTTGCCTTGACCTCAATTGCATGGTTCAGTGAACTTAGAAAATCTGCGACATAGTTTCACATTCAAGTCCTTTTCTCAGTAACTGTTACACCTAGACCCGTCATATTTTGTTTGTAGGGAGATCTATATGGGTACACGCCAGTCTGACACCTGTAATGTTTTTTTGACCTCAATTTCATGGTTCAGTGACTTTGTTAAATTTTCACATTCATGTCTATTTCTCAGCAACTGTAGCCTCTAGACTCACAATATTTGTCCTATACAATGTAGCAAGATTTATTTGGGTATATGCCAGTCTGACATTTGTCATGTGACCTTGACCTCAATTTCACGGTCAAGTGGCCACGTTAAGTTTTTCTGCTTAAGTTCATTTCTCAATAACTAGAAGTGGTAGGTTGATAATATTTGGTATGTAGGTTGGTCTTGGGTANTTACCCTTAGGTTGAAGTTTTTTTTTCTGTGAAGGATGTATTCTTTTATCATGAAACTTTGTATAAATACACATTAGGGTATAATTAAACAAAAATCATAATGCAAATTTATAAATCCCCGCTACTAACTTCATGCTTCAATAATCTTTGATAAAAGGTGGGTTGTATGAGGTTTACCCTTAGGTTGAAGTTTTTTTTTCTGTGAAGGATGTATGATATCATCATGAAACTTTGTATAAATACACATTAGGTTATAATTAAGTAAAAATCATAATGGAAATTTATCCCGGGTGCCAACTTCATGCTTCACTGATCTTGGATAAAAGATGGGTAGTATGAGGTTTACCCTTAGATTGAAGTTTTTTTTCTGTGAAGGATGTATGCTGTTATCATGAAACTTTATATAAATACACATTAGGGTATAATTAAACAAAAATCATAATAAAAATTTACCCACCAACTTCATGCTTCACTGACCATGGAAAAAAGAGGGATGGTATGAGGTTGACCCTTAGGTTGAAGTTTTTTCTGTGAAGGATGTATGCTATCATCATGAAACTTTACAACAATACACATTAAGGTGTAATTAAACAAAAATCATAATAGAAATTTCTCCATGCTACCAATTTCATGCTTTACTGATCATTGAAAAGGGGATAGAATGAGATTTGAGTTTCTTCTCTGTGACGGATGTATGCTATTATCATGAAACTTCATATAAATACACATTGCAATACAAATAAAAAAAAAAAATCATAACAAATATTTACCCATGCCACCAAAATCATACTTCACTGATCATGAAATATATATAGCATTGTTCAAAATAGGTGTGAGGCGGGGCATTGTGGTCGTTAGACACATATTCATGTTTATTGTTTATTTCAAAAACTGTAACAGAGGTGAAGTGTAAACTGGAAAAATGTTCAGCATATCAAGATCTTCATACTCTGAATTTTTTAAGCAAATCTAAAGGCCTTTGTAGGATTTATTGACCGTTTTTTACCTTTTTTTAGCTCGCGGGGACGAATGTCCGGAGAGCTATTGTCATCACCCCAGCGTTGGCGTCGGCGGCCTCGGCGTCAGCAAAACTTTAACCTGGCTTGTGGAATGGGTACCTGAAGAACTAGGATGTTGATATTTGGTATGTGACATCCTTGCGATAAAAGCTTTCATTTGGTACCATACTTGTAGACATTTTGACCTTGACCTTGCCCTTAGGGCAGTTTTTAAAAAACTTTAACCCTGCCTCTAGTAGGTAGGCTTTTAGTGGTATGGTGTTCTCATTTGGTATGTAACTTCCTTATGATGAGAGCTTTCTATTGGTACCAGATTTGTAGACGTTTTGACCTTGACCTTGCCCTTAGGGCAATTTTTAAAAAACTTTAACCTTGCTTCTAGAAGGTAGGCTTTTAGTGGTAGGGTGTTCATATTGGGTATGTAACTTCCTTATGATGAGACCTTTCTAATGGTACCATATTTGTAGACATTTTGACCTTGACCATGCCCTTAGGGCAATTTTTAAAAAAAACTTTAACCTTGCCTCTAGAAGGTAGGCTTTTAGTGGAGAGTGTTCATATTCGGTATACAACTTCCTGATGATGAGAGCTTTCTTCTGGTACCATACTTATAGACATTTTGACCTTGACCTTGCCCTGAGGGCAATTTGTAAAAAAAATTGAACCTTGCCTCTAGAAGGTAGGCCTTTAGTGATAGGGTGTTTATATTTTGTATATAACTTCTTTATGGTGAGAGCTTTCTTGTGATACCATATTTGTAGACATTTTGACCTTGACCTTGCCCTGAGGGCAATTTTTTAAAAACTTTAACTTCGCTTCTAGAATTAAGTTGCTTAGTGGTAGGATGTTCATATTTGGTATGTGACATTCTTTTGATGAGTGCTTTCTAGTGGTACCATATTTATAGACATTTTGACCTGGACCTTGCCCTTGGGGCAATTTTAAAAAAAACTTTAACCCTGCCTCTAGAAGGTAGGTTTTTAGTTGTAGGGTGTTGATATTTGGTATGTAACTTTCTTATGATGAGAGCTTTCTTCTGGTACCATACTTGTAGACATTTTGACCTTGACCTTGCGCTGAGGGCAATTTTTTAAAAACTTTAACTTTGCTTCTTGAATTAAGTTGTTTAGTGGTAGGATATTCATATTTGGTATGTGATGTTCTTTTAATAAGAGCTTTCTAATGGTACCATATTTGTAGACATTTTGACCTTGACCTTGCCCTGAGGGCAATGTATTAAAAACTTTAACTTTGCTTCTAGAATTAAGGTGTTTAGTGATAGGGTGTTTATATTTGATATGTAACTTTCTTGTGAAGAAAGCTTTTTATTACTTTCGAATTTATTGTGCATTGAGGTTACTGGAATCCCCGGCGAGCTATGTTGTCTTCTGACAACTCTTGTTTTTCAATGCTATATGGTTCATCGGTTATTTCCCTTTAAATTCTGTGTTCAAATCTTCTTTGGTTAACTTTTCTCTTTTAAGCTTTAGAGAAATTGCCTGCTATCACTTTATTTAAAAACAATTATTTCTTCCATATTTACAAGCAAAAACAGTGTTTTTGTGCAAATTACTACAATTTTTTGCAAAAATACTTTCTTAACCTTATTTCATGTAATAATAGTTTTTCTATATAAATGTATTGTGTCGTACAGGGATATTTTTGTTTGGTCAATATATGCCTTGCTGACATGAATTTAGAAGCAGTTTCTCGGCCTCATAGCCTGCAGAATTTTTTTATTAAATAGTCTTTAGTGAGCAGTTGATGAAATTAACATTGACAACCACTGAATGGATATGAACAGAACTTGGCATGAATGATGTTTATTAGGTGCTGACTAAGTATTGTAACTTTGGTGCCTATACATGTACAGTCAGGGGTGTAACCTATTCAAGTTATCAAATGAAGTACTTTTGTGAAACTAAATTGAGTGATCATGTATTTTCAGCAATAACTTATTAAAGTTATCAAATGTTGATTTCTTGAAAATATCCAACTTTGATTACAAATTTCTATATGATAAAGATTTTTCTCAAACAAACAATAGTTTTTCCCATATGGTTTGGAATCTTAACTGTGTAATTACCTATCAATTATAAATGCGCAAAGAGAGGAAACACATGCGCCAACCCCCATAAAGATTGGACCCTTGGGAAATTAAATCTCAATTATCTTTGAAANATTAAATTAACATTGACAACCACTGAATGGATATGAACAGAACTTGGCATGAATGATGTTTATTAGGTGCTGACTAAGTATTGTGACTTTGGTGCCTATATGTCATCAAACATGGCCATCTGCGGGGAACTTAAGGATGTAGTAAGGTGAAATTAAATAGATCTACGATGTTAAATTGATACCCTAAATGGAAAGAGCATTGTTAAAGGAATAAAGTTAGCTAAAAATACTGATAGGTTATGGGTCTTGTTTTCAAGATATTTCACATTTCAAAAAATGGCGGGAAAAGCTCTCTTGGACTTATACCTTAGTATAGCATGGACACAATATTGATTTGTTTCACATGGAAGAAAAATCTACAATCTAATAAAATTTTGCTCGCTGACTTAAAATGGGCTTCTGAAGACTTTGATGACTAGAAAATTGGNGTAAGAATTTCAACAAAACTGAATATAATGTAAAAAAGACTTCAATAACTGAATGAAGTTATCAACAGAGTAATGTCCCTTGATTAACAAAACAGTAACTCATATAGGTTATTGCTTCATAACTTGTATAAGTTATTAAAGAAAAGTCAGTAACTCATAGTAACTTATTTAAGTGATCTTGGTGATAACTTATTTAAGTTGCACCCCTGACTGATGTATGTCATCCAACATGGCCATCTGCGGGGAACTTAATTTATTACTCCACTGTATGGAAAGAGCCTACAAAGAATTTTTTATATGAAACAACTTGGCTTGTTAGAATAAAACTTAATCACAATGTATCTTAGATGGTCCCCTTCAAAACATTTGTCCTTCAAGTCTGCACCTTATGCAAATTGGTTACCAGTGGGAAACATCGTTTAATATTGGAGTAAATTCAAAGATCTTCTTCCTTAAAACCATTTGACCAGTTGGTAATAAACTTTGGTACAACACTTAATTTTCTTTAAAATTGTGTCGTGCAGATCCATCCCTTGTCCAAGATGGTAGGCAATAGGGAAAATAGTTTATTCAAGTTGGATCATATAACATAAATGTTTGTTTACATAGTTTGAAAATGAGACCCTTTAACATAGAAGTTTATTTGAATTTATGTATTGGCCATGGTCCAGATGAGCGATACAGGCTCTTGAGAGCCTCTTGTTACGTCTTTGCAGCAGCATTGATCAGATATCACTTCACTATTTTTAACAAGCATACAGGATTTTAGATGCAAGTTATCATTGTTTAAGCATTGCAAATTTATTCCTACAGTTGACAGAATTTATGTAGAGCCCTAGGATAGAAGAGCAAATACTAGAGTAGTACTAGTATGAAAGTAGTTTTTGTATAAGGTTTTACTTGAACTATATGTTCATAGTTGTCAAAATACTAATAACTTACTGAAACTTAGAAGCACTACATGTAAACATGCTAAACAGGCCTAGCCCTGCATGTTTCTGTGATGTTTCAGATGAGTATTTTTTTCTTTTAACATGTGTTTAAGGGGATATGATACAGTAAAGATCCTGAACTGATTTTTTCGTGAAATTTTGAAATTAAGTCAATTTGAACTTGCTCTTTCCAAATCTGCAAAGAAAGGTATACCTTCATGATTTCGTTTTCGAGATAATTGCGATTCAAAATCGCCCATTTTCCAAAATGTTACGTAAAAAATGGATTTTTACAGTAATTTTTAAAATGTCATAACTCTAAAACTAATTAAGCTAATTGCTTCGGGTTTTTTGCTACAGTTTTGTGAGATAATTCTGTAGAAGTTAAGTAAAAATTTTAATACACAATTTCATTTTTTGTGGTTCGAAATTAACATTTATGTAAATATTTATTTAATAAACGTCCGTTTCTAGTAGGTAAAATTTCACATAGAAAAAAATTGTGAACTGATCATTTTTTCTTCAAAATTCGCAGAGACCTCCGTGAAACATCACTCCTTCGAAATTCGCTTTGAAAAATGGGGGTCCATGTGCTTATTTTAAAGCTACAGAGAGAAAACTGTCCTTTTTTATCGCTACAAATGAACATTGCCGGTTTTGGCGCGAAATGACGTTATAAATATTTCGCTCGGAAACTTGAACGTCGTCAATCTGTGTTTTCTCGCATGTAAGGGTTGCGAAAAATGGAACAGAGTTGAATACCATTAAACAGTTAAACAGGAAATAAAAGACATCAATTTATCCTGTGATTAATGATTACTTCCGTCTTAAGACATTCACAAAGATCAGTCAAACACATCCCAAAAAAATGAAATTGACCGAATTCCGTTCCTGATAAGTGTTTTTCCCAAATTCTTGGTGAAATAAATGACCTTTCCCGTTGTCCCGAAAAAGATTATACCGACTTTCATTTAAAGTTAAATGCGTTTCATAGGATAATTATCATGCATGTGTAGTGTGATTATAGTGCATCTCCAATACCATACTCTTGCCTATATACTTATTGATAATATATTGTATAATAATATTATGTACAAAATTTGCATGGTAAAAATATTGTGATATGAAATAACCATTTTCACGGAGTTTTAATTGAATTTTCACAGCACCCCGTGAAAATTCAAATCGTAAAATGCCGTGAAATTGCCCTGAAAATGGTCATGATAATGGGCCACCTGACTCCCTCGCGGCAACCCTTTCATTTTCACCAGCTAAAATATAGAAAAGTCACATAATTTTCACGGATTATTTTTAATCTGTCTCATTCTTAATTCGAACTAACAACTTCGATATTTGTAAGCCCATGCGCTAAAAATTACGCAAGATCTCAAGTTTTTAATTTTGTGGTGTTCGTATTCATTCCTACATTCAGGTGTTTATTTGTTTTGTCTATGTGAAGTTGCC
Organism: Modiolus philippinarum; assembly: GCA_002080025.1. Lineage (NCBI taxonomy): Eukaryota > Metazoa > Mollusca > Bivalvia > Mytilida > Modiolidae > Modiolus > Modiolus philippinarum. Next base: position 362,345 of record MJUU01046013.1, on the reverse strand, counting down.
TCAATTTTTTGTTTTTGTTTGTTTGTTTGTTTGTTTATTTATTTTTTCATGATGAATTCAGGTATCTTATATGCTACTCATATTCTGTGACATGCCATGTCTTTTGACTTTTTCCATAAATAAACAAGAACAATTTTGCAGAAACTAATTAACGGCATTTTCACGGGAGATAAATGTACGTATAGGCCATAGAAATTCCACGGGAAAGCAAAAAATAATTCACTGGAAAAGTCACGAGATTTTAATGACTCTTGAAATTTCTTAGTATTTTTATGGACTTGTATTCCAGTAGTGATGTTAAATAATAATTACAGCAAACTTAATAAATTTTTACTGTGCTGTTGTTTACTTGTAACAAGTGTAAATCTTTTTTTAACGAAATCAAATTGTTGTTGGGAAAATGGATTCTATTGCAAACGATGCCGATAGGAAGTCTTTGCTATTAGGTTTCAATTTGACAAGTCTATCGGATCTGCAGCTACCACTTCTCCAGTTGCTTTATGAGCAATTCACAACTACGTCGATTTTATCATAGATTTATTATACATGTTTCTGTTCGCAATTCGCGTAGTCTGGTATTTATGACGTCGTGCTCTATTTCGTGAGTCTATCGTGACGTCGCGAAAACAACATGCCATATGCGGCGACTTTATTATCTGCCATTTGTACTGTATCGTATCCCCTTAATGCTTAAACCTTCCTTTGATTTATTTGTAAAAATGAAAATATATAAATTACTTTTTTTTTCTTTTGCAGATGATTTAAAGCATTTGACCAGACTAACTATGCCACACAACAAAATATCAGGTAAAAACTTTACAGACTTAAGAAGTTAGCAGTGTATAAAATATGTTCTAAATATACAGTTTACTAAATATGACATGTATATGTTTTTAATATCAGATAGCAGTAGATACCACATGAAAAATCAGGTATAACTGTCCATAATGACAAACAACTACTAGTACACCACACACCCACATATTGTTAGGATGCAGGAATGACATCAATACCGCTTAAAAAATTCTTTTTTTTTGTTAGAATAACAATCTTTTCTAACATAAATAAAAAAATGGTAACATTTGCAGTATCAAAGTTTCAGTATCAATGTCACAAGCAATCACAGAAAAAAAATCCCATCATGTTTTGTTCTTTGTGACTTGGGTTATTTCTGTACTTCAGTGAGCTGAATTATGACATTGTAATGTTTCCTGCAGCTTTAAAAATAGGGCAGGGTAATTTTTTTTTTCCTTTAGGGCACCTTAAGTGCAATCAATTACACTTTTAGGGGATCTTTATGGTCAATGAAAAAGAAAGGAAATGGGGTAAATGTCAAGGAGACAACATCCCATATCCAGGTTAAAACGACCCAAAACAAAACATCTAGGGGTCACTGTACGGTCTTCAACACAGTGAGGATCCTCACACCATATAGCAAGCCCTAAATGGCACCAAAAAGGTAAAAAAGTGAATAAATCAATGGAAACAAACCACATCCAATAACCCAAATGCCCATTTTTGCAACAAAGCAAACAACAAGTATATTTACTACTTAATAAACATACAGATGATTTCTGCAATTATTAAGAATGCGTAGAACAATACAATATCAGTATGCTAAACAGGTATATAAACAGACCCCTGCTGACACAAAATGACTGACTGCAGACATTTGAGCATGATATGACCATTTACAGTAGCAGTAAACATATTTCATGCATGTTAAACGGAAATAACACAACATTAAAACATGTTATTTGGAAAAAATATACAGATTTTTTTCATTGCATTCAACGGAGAGTTTTTAAGAAACTTTCGGCGAAAGAAAGATTTGAAGTCTCAAAAGAGTAATGAACTGACATAATATTGCTACACAGGTAAGCAGTTTAGCTCTGGTTGACAGGTGATTATTGATAGCTTGGGCAAACACAATTGCCGACAGTGTTCATTTACAACTGAACTAATCCTTTAATTAGCATGACAGAAAAAATATAAACAAATACTGTAAACCGGGAAATTTTTGCTGCAGTTTTATTTTCACGATTTTCGCGTTTAGAATGGAAGTGGGAAAATAAAACGGTTCGAATATACTTGTTTATTAGAGTTCGCGAAAAGTCTTTTTGGTCTGCCGGTCATGGGACTGACAAGTTCAGTTTTTCTGTCAGTCCTACAATAGTTTTGCCAGTCCCACTGCAAAATTTGGCTCGTCACCATGCAGGTGGCCGATACGGGAATGCCCGGTCTATAATGGGTAGTCAGGTTATAATATGGAAAGACTGACCACAAAACAAACTGTGTGGAAAAATACCAAGCTCCATGTAGTATAAAGACCTCTTGTATATATTTTTTCACTGACCTGGAGTCATAAAGAAACCTAAATTTCCTGCCCCTACCCTGTTTTCCTTTTTTTCCACTGACAATCAGAACTAGTAGCCCTGGTTGTCCCTTCCACCTTTATTTCTTTCTTCTTTGACTTATGCTTTATTGAATTTATTTAATTGTTCACTTCCTGATATGGCTGAAATATTGATTCACTGGACATTACACTATTCTCTAGCTAATCAATCATAAAAATTTTGTGAATTTGTTAACCATGTTAACATGAAAATATGTCTTTTTGATATTTCTAAGAAATGTAGGCAGGGGACTTTTGGGTTCTTGTTTTGCCACTAAATTTAGGTAGCACTTTCACTGACACAAGTTTCTCGTTATGGGTAGCCAACTAGGGAAGGTCTGGTTAGTCATGTAGTTCCGTGGCCCGAGTATCCTTGACACTTAAGAGGCAATTAGAACTTAGTCTTAATTTGTTGTCAACAGATAAATTAGTTTTTATTTTTCAAATTTACAATGGCAGGCGTTGCCGGAGTTCAAAGCGTGATCAGTTGTGTTTCATACTCGTACCGCGAGTATCTCTTCCATCCCACAATGTCATTCGTTCGAGAAACACCCTTCGCGTCTTTTTCCCTTCATGATTCGAATCTCTAGACATTTTAATTCCTCGGTATGTTCCTTTGCAGCCACCAAACGCTTCCCTGGTGTTGCAAACCCGGTACTACGTCCGGGTACTACGTACTTTACAAATTCGGCCATATTTTTTTAACTGGTTTATGTTTTAAAATACGGAAACCAGTACCGAATGATACATCTAAAAACCAACGAGAGAAAAGTAACCTACAACGACCGTTTTATTTTGNCGGTCATTAGGACCGTCACGAACAATAAATTTGCCGGACCTAGCCGTTTTTTGGCGGTCAGGACCGACAGGACCGACGATTTTCGCGAACTCTGTTTATTATTGAAGTCAATGGTCAACAATTTTGCAGTGGGAATTTAAAACTGCACGGACTAAAATCCTGTCAATCTACCACGAAATAAAGACGGCACGAAAATTTCCCGGTTTATAGTAGAATAAACTGACAAAGATAATGAACACATATTTCAATTTTTGATG
>MJUU01046013.1:343643-354475 GCA_002080025.1 Modiolus philippinarum | reverse complement strand
GGAACTTAGGTTTAACATTGGACCCTATTGGAAAATTCACATTTTCTTCTTCTCCTCTGAAACCACTGAAGCAAATACAACCAAACTTTACAGGAATGATGTACTGAAGGTCCTTAACAAAGATTGCTCATTTTGTTCTGATCTGATAAAAAACATGGCCGCCAGCACGGAAGATAGTTTAACATTGGACCCTATGGGAAAATTTACATTTTCTTCTTCTCCTCTGAAACCGCTGAAGCAAATTCAACCAAACTTTACAGGAATGATGAACTGAAGGTCCTGAACAAAGATTGCTCATTTTGTTCTGATCCAATGAAAAACATGGCTGCCAGCACAGAACAAAGTTTATTTTGGTCCTATGGGAAATTCACATAAAAAACGTGGCCACCATACAGAACATCGAAAAATCCTGCTGTTCAGCATTTTGTCAGGTGAGCGATACAGGCTCAGTAGCTGAGCCTCTAGTTCAGAGTTCCCTTGGGAGGTCACATAAGACAGGTTTGATTGTATTTATCAGTGTTTTCCATTCGCCATTTAAGCTGGCTTTGCCGACCAGGTTATTTTGCAGGCCGACCACCTTTGCCTTCGTCAAGGTGGTCGGTAAAAACAGATATTTTTCAGTTCCGCACCAACATAGTTCCGTCGTTGTTTTCATTGAACAAAATAGGACAGCGAAAAGGGACGATACCAGATGAAATTATTCAAAGCAAAGAGAACGAACCTTTGGAGAAATCATTAAAATGGGGACCAACATTCGATTTGACTATAATGACACGAGATAAACGATCAAAACAGCGAGTACGAAACCAAAGTGAGGATGATAAATACGACAGGATTTCAAACGATTTATTGCAATAAACTAATCACATTTTAGTTCCATATGCCATATGTACAGAAAGCGGTCATGGATAGAAAGCAGAAGTGTGTTATACTCATTAAAAAGTAAAAAACAAAAATAAAATATGAATGAATTTAAAACTTTACTGTCAAATCTAAATAACAACAAAACAAAAATACTTTTAATTTATTTAAATATGTATCAAGTTATCAAATTTACAGTTTTTTTATATACATTACCAAAATACAGCACACGAATGCCGCAAATTCACAAAGCCGGCCATGACAGCCGGCTATCTTCAATTTCAAAACAACCACCTCTCATCTGGCAAAAAAGGAAAACACTGTTTATGTTGTAAGCAAAACATTTTGTCCACTGCAAGTATGATATTTAATTCAGAGGTAAAAGTGATTCAGTGGGTTAGCTACCAATCACTTTCAGTTTTTAGTTAGCCTCAATGAAGTTGAGGGGGACTATTGGAGTACCCCGGCGTCTGTGTCTAGGTCCGCTTCTGCGTCCACATTTGGATGTATATCTTGGTAACTATGCATGGTAGGGTCATCAAACTTTACATGCAGGTGCATCTTGGGTTGACTCACAGCCTCCGAGAAATTTAGACCTCTTTGACCAATATTTTCTTTGAATGACTTACATTCAAGTTTACGTCCGAGTTCAGATCTCAATCACTATACATGGTAAGATCATGTAACCTTGCATATGCATGCATCTCAGATGGTAGATCAGCATCCAGGCAAAATTAGGTCACTTTGACCTATATTTTGCTCCTGGATGACTTATTAGCTCACCTGGCTATGCCAGGGTGAGCTTTTGCCATCACTTTGCGTCCGTCGTCCGTCTGTCGTCCGTCTGTCCGTCCGTCTTTAGCTCACTTTCAAAAATCTTCTCCTCTGAAACTACTGGAGGGATTGGTTTGAAACTTTATAGTAATCATCTATGACATGTCCTGTACAAACGATCTTCATTTTATTATGATTCCGATGAAAAACATGGCCGCCGGTGCTAAAAATAGAACCTAGGGGTAAATTGCAGTTTTTAGCAAATAACTCAAAAACCGATGCAAATATCAAAAATCTGACATGGGTAAAATTGTTCAGAATGCCGAGATCTATCTGCTCTGCAATTTTGAAGAAAATTGGAAAACCTGTCTGAGAGTTATAGCCCTTTTTCTGTAAATTTTTCAAAATTTGTGCATTTTTTATTTTTTATTTCAAAAACTGTAACAGATAGAGGTGAAGTGTAAAATAAAAAAATGTTCAGCATATCAAGATCTACATACTCTGAAATTTTGAAGAAAATCCAAAGGCCTGTGTATGATTTATTGGTCGTTTTTCACTTTTTTTTTTTTTTTTCTCCAATGCCATATGGTTATGGGTTATTTCCCTTTAGTTAACTTTTCTCTTTTAAGCTTTAGAGAAATTCACTACCATCACTTCATTAAAAAAATTATTTCTTCCATAATTTAGAGCAAAAACAGTGTTTTTGTGCAAATTTCTGCAATTTTTTGCAAAAATACTTTCTTAATCTTTACCTTATTTGATGTTATAATGATTTGCCTATATAAACATATTGTGTATATTACTGGGACTATGTGGTGAATCACTATGAATTCTGTTGACATATATGTTGAAGTAGATCATCAGCTTCATAGACTGCTTATTATTAAAAGTATTTGTAATAAAAGCCTTTAATGAGCAGTTGATGAAATTAACATGAAATGAAATTAACATGAATGGATTTGAATGGAACTTGGCATTTATGATGCTTTTGAGGTGCTGACTATAATATATATATGTATTGTGACTTTTATGCCTAAATGTCATCCAACATGGCCATCTGCAGGGAACTTAATTTATTACTCGACTGTATGGAAAGAGCATACAAAGAATTTTTTATCTGAAACAACTTGGCTAGTCACATTAATGTATCTTAGATGGTCCCCTTCAAAACAGATGTCCTTCAAGTCTGCACCTTATGCAAATTGGCTACCAATGGGAAACAAAGTTTAATATAGGAGTACATTCAAAGATCTTCTTCTTTAAAACCATTTGGCCAGTTGGAAATAAACTTTGGCACAATACTTAATTTTCTTTAAAATTGTGTCCTGCAGATCCATCCCTTATCCAAGATGGCATGCAATAGGGAAAATAGTTTAATTAAAGTTGGATCATATAATATATTTAGTTACATAGTTTGAAAATGAGACCCTTTAACATATAAGTTGATTTGAAGTTATGTATTGGCCATGGTCCAGGTGAGCGATACAGGCTCTTGAGAGCCTCTTGTATTCAAGTTAACATCCGAGTTCAGATCTCAATCACTATACATGATCGGATCATGTAACTTTGCATATGCAAGCATCTCTGATGGTAGGTCAGCATCCAGGCAAAATTAGGTCACTTTGACCTATATTTTCCGCATGAATGACTTGGATTCAAGTTTACTTCCGAGTTCAGATCCAAGTCACTATACATGGTAGGATCATGTAACCTTGCATGTGCATGCATCTGTAGTGGTAGGTCAGCATCCAGGCAAAATTAGGTCACTTTGACCTATATTTTCCGCTTGAACGACTTGCATTCAAGTTTATGTTTGAGTTCATTTCTCAGTCACTATACATGATAGGATCATGTAACCTTGCATATGCATGCATCTTTGATGGTAGGTCAGCATCCAGGCAAAATTAGGTCACTTTGACCTATATTTTCCGATTGATTGACTTTTATTTAAGTTAATGTCTGAGTTCATTTCTCAGTCACTATACATGATAGGATCATGTAACCTTGCATATACATGCATCTCTGAAGGTAGGTCAGCATCCAAACAAAATAAGGTCACTTTGACCTATATTTTCTGCTTGATTGACTTACATTCAAGTTTATGTCTGAGTTGATTTCTCAGTCACTATACTTGGTTAGATCATGCAACCTTGCATATGCATGCATCTGTGATGGTAGGTCAGCATCCAGGCAAAATTAGGTCACTTTGACCTATATTTTCTGCTTGAATGACTTACATTGTGGATTGGTGAGCCTTTTCATATTATGTTTTTATGAATAACTAGAGTGGTATATGAAGATAATGCAGGATGAAAAATAGCTAAGTCACCTTGTGATAAAGCAAAATAAAACATGAGCTTGATGCATGATTCCGCAGATTTGCATACATGAAAGAAGAAAATGACCTAAGAATGTAACAAATTCACTGTGAAAGTACTATTGTTTGTGGGGTTCCAATTTTCGTGGATTTCATGGTACGCTTAAACCACGAAATAAAGTTCCAAGCAAAACGTAGTTTTCTGCAGAGGTTTAATGCATAGAATTCGAAACCACAAATTTTAGTACCCACGAAATGGTGATATTCAAAACCACGAAAATTGATGTTCACACATAAAAGTACTTTCACGTTATATGCAGGATTACAAATTACGATGCACATGAAAGAGGGACCCTTAAAAGCCCTTCAACTTGTGTTTATTATGCATAATCAAATCTAATGCAGTGAAGAAATATGTGAAGTCAAATGTTGTTTGAAATTCGTGCAATTGAAAGTAAAGCACTCTCTGTATAAGTGATAAGTATTTATTTATTACGTTATAAGTGATTAAATACATGTACATATTTTGTTTGTTCTGTAGGAGTTGCCAACATCAATCAGTTCTTTGATGAAGTTAAAGCTGCTGAATTTAGGGTGAGTTACATTATAGACCATTAAAAGATCATAGTTAAGTCATCATCAGAATTAAATGGACTACTGGTTCATACATTCAGAATATAAATGAAATAGTATCTACATAATACATGAAAAAGAGAATTATATCTTTACCAGTTTCACTGCGTAACAGTGGAACACAATTTAGGTAAGAAGAGTAAATAAATGTTAATGTGGAAGGTACGATAAAACACAAGATATTTTAAAGATTTTTTTTTGTAATATGTTTGAAACATTTGATGTCACCATAGATGATGAAGATATCCCTGATGTCAATAAAATTAACATCACATGTTATTCAAAACGCTTGTATTGGTCTCGTAAATGAGGTTGATTTTTTTATCGCTGAACACAAGAGAATAATATACAAAAGGATCTAATCAAATGAAAACTTAAATTACTGTAACCTGGTAACTCACTATCTAGTTTTAGATTTCTCCTTACTGCTTTGTTGATATATTTCTTTTAGAGAATTCAATTGATTATGGTATATGATAATATCAGTTGTAAACAGAGAATAATAAAATGTCCGAAATTGGCAAATATCCTCAACAAATGTTTAGAAGATGATTAAAAAATACTAAAAATGATACCAGCTTTGGTTATTCATTTACCTTTAATTCACTGTCTGGTTTGGAAGTATTTTGGAAAAGCTAATACCTGGTAGTTGAGTGTTTAATAGTTATTAATATTTTATGATTTCAGAATGAACAAATTATCAGTATTACCTAGAGGATTTGGTGCCTTTCCTGTTTTGGAAGTGTTAGATTTGACCTACAATAACCTTAGTGAAAGATCACTGCCTGGGAATTTCTTTTGTTTAAGTATGTTAAACATTTACATTTTATTTCTGTACTTTGAAAAAGTTGTTGGTATATTATGATGATTGTTTCTGTCTATCTTTGCTCCTATATACAGTACACATAGAGTGTTTCAGTTACCAATTACTTAGGTCTGACATTTTTCACTCTGTAAACATCAGCAAAGTTGGTGTAAACACCAGCAAATGTTGGTGTAAACAACAGCAAAGTTGGTGTAAACACCAGCAAATGTTGGTGTAAATAACGGCAAAATTGGTGTAAATATCAGCAAACTTTCTTTGTTAATTACATAGAACATATTGGCAGAGTCATGGATGTCAGTGTAAACACTAGCATTTCACCAACAATTGTTGGTGTTTTCCCTCTTTTCAGACTAGGGTGTTTTGTAACTGAAATACTCTGTGTGTACTGTATCACACTTACAGTAGTTAACCTAATCATTAATACATGGAGACCAAGGTTACTGTAACTCAACTATTTTTCGCTAGCGACTTATTTTCGCTATCTTCGCAAGAGAAAAAATATCGCGAAAATAAATCGTCGCGAATATTTCTAATCCTTATGTAAATGCATTAACATTAAATTGAAAATCGTGAAAATTTGTCGCTGTGAAGATCTCCTTAAGGGACAAAACGCAAAATAAAGTATCCGCGAAAATAAGTTGGTTTACAGTATTCATATGTGAACAAGTGGCCCACAATACCTCTAATTATATTTATGATTCAATTTGCCACCATTTAACTGTAAGACTATAAAATTTAATGTTTACAGTAGTTTTTGAACAAAAATTAGACATACAAAGACAACAACACATACATGTACAGTAATGATGCCTGCAACAAAAACTATAATAATAAAATCACAACTGTAAAATTTTGAGGTCATAAAAATAATATGTCGAAATAGGGAGAGTATGAGAATAAGGTAGTTGCTGACTTTGGAAAAGTAATTATTTGATATGGTTAGCTAATTTGCGATCTCCCCAGATACCTGTTTTATTAGTGGGTTGGTAATCACAGATTAAGTGATGTTTTGTGAAATCTCTCCCATTATACTTCTGTAACTGGTGAATAGGAAATCACATACTTTGTGAATTCTCTGCTTTAGGACAGGAAAACATGGTTTTGGGGAGATGTAATTATGCAAATTGATTCAATGCAGGACAGGTACCATAAACATGGAAATGTTTGCAGGTTGTTATTTTTGTGATTTTGTTGGATGGGGGTATTTTCCCAGCTCAGAGCCTTTTATATTCATTGATGTCACTGCTTTTAAATATTAGACTTCAAAATCAAAATATTCAGGTTTGGGAAAATTTTGTCGATTTTTCTTGATCGTTAATGTACTAAAAAATTTCTCCCACACGAAAATTACAACATTTCTACATGATTCCCAGGTTTATTTAGGTTTTCCTAAATGCTTGTGTCACCACTGGACTGGTAATCACAGATTTAAAATGAGGTTTTGTGAAATCTCCCTGTATCACTGATGAAATAAATCTATACAATAATTGGTTGTCTGTAAAATATTTTCATGCCTTACTTTATAGATACCCTTAGAGCTTTATATCTTGGTGATAATGACTTTGAACAACTTCCTGATGAAATGGGCAAACTGAAAGATCTACAAATTGTAAGTATATTTGGTACATAATTAATGAAAGGATATGGAGTAAATACATATGAGACAAAGTCACTACAAATATATGTACATGACAAATCCATGCAATGAAACAACATGTTCCTTTATCCATTTAACTAAGAATATTGATTCTCTTTAGCATCGTTAATTTTATGTGTAATGTACTGATTTAAAGATTTTAGACATTTTTGCTCAGGATATGATGAAAGGAAAGAATTTTTAAGTAATAAGATCTAAAAAATTCTGCCTTTATTATCTTCCATTGATTTTTGGGGGTGGTGGCACTTCCATTTGTAATTAATATTTACTGATACCTTTGTAATTTATTGTATAGCATATTTATAATGCTTGGTGCTTTTCATTAGTTGAATGTATATGTTAAAGTAATAAATGTTCTAGTATATCCATGTAAACAATGGAATTCACCTTCCTGCTTTTCCCGATTGGTGTCGCCGTTGCACTATCAGGTAACTCGCGGGAAAAGTGGTATTTCACACATGTTCAAAAATTGTTCTTGGTGCATGAATTTTCCCGATATCACGACGTCACAGAACAAAACCTGATAGTGCAGTGGTGACACCACACGGGACAAAATATAGAAGGTGCATTCCATTAGCAGTATTTACAACAATCTGCTATATATAAACTGAGTTAAGTTAAGGTGGTTCAGGTGCAAATCCATCTTTCCCATGCATAGAAAACTTGAAATTGCGATTAAAATGTTGTAAAAATGATTTTATTTATAAAATGCCTGTTCCAAGTCAGGAATATGGCGGCTTACCAAAAATGTTCTGTGTTGGGTTGTGTTTCCCTGATTCAGTCGAATGTTATACAGATTTTCCTTACTGATCTCTCCCTTTGATTGATTCGGACTTTTGTTGTCACTTTTATTTAAATGGTTCATTGATAATAAATACAATCAAATAAGCAACATTTGTGTGGCTAGTTTGCAAAATATGACGCATTATAGAAAAACTCTTATTTTATTAAGGGGAGATAATTCTAAGAAAATAATTAGGGGAAAATCACATTTTCATGATTTGTTCAAAAATTTTATCGTGACCCCATTGTTTTATTTGATATTTCCAAAGTTATTTCTTTAACACAGTTTATGCTACATTTTCACCAAAATCTATCGTTTTATTCATACAAAAAAATTATAAAAAAGTATTTTTTCCCTATATATGCTACATTAAAAAGCTCAAAATCTTTTTATTTTCAAAGTTACTCATGGAAAAACAAGTTGGGTGACCTACTGATTTTTCACTTAAATTTAAAAGTGCATGTATTGAACTTTATTCACAGAAAAATAAGAAAAAAATTCATTGTTTTGTATTTAGTCACCTGAACTACCTTAAGTGAAATACTTTATTCCTGGGCTGAAGCTTATAAGGACTATTGTTTTTGTCATCTGTCAAGCAGTCTGTACATCATATTACATTTATGGACTTTTTGAATATTATTTGTAATTTGTCTGAATATTCAACGTTATGTTTTTTAATACCTTTGATGACACAACAGCACTTCAACAGATTGCCGATAACTTTATTTACATTGACATGTTTTGGTGGCTAGGCCACCATCATCAGGATACAATGGTACAATAAATCGTTGTATCCTGATGATGGTGGCCTAGCCACCGAAACATGTCGATGTAAATAAAGTTATCGGTAATCTGTTGAAGTGTTATTGTGTCATCAAAGGTATTATTATCTTAATTTTATTACACAACCCTGCATACCTTCGTGGTATCCACTTCAGGAGGTTCTTATGAAATAAGACTTACCAGACATTGGTAATTTTATGAATATAATTTGTTATGTTTTTTAGTTCAGATTCTATTTGTGTGTGGTCTGTTGACTTTTGGCCTTTGAACTTCAATATTTTGATAAGTTTTCTTAGTTGTCAAGACATTTTTTTCAACATCATTATTGGAATTTATACCCCCTGAAAGGAAGTTATGGGAATCTGTCTGTGTGTCTTTCTACACATTTTTAAGCACAACTCCTCTTAAACCACTGTAAGAATTTCTATGAATCTTTACACAGAGGAAGAACACTATGTACAGATGTGCATAAAGGAATATAATAATTGTCCAACACCACAAAGGGGAGGATATTTGACATCTAATTAGGCAGTCCTGGATAAATTCTATGCTTAACATCACCCGTGCACGTAGGTTATTGGAAATTTTTGAAAATATAAAACAAACAAATACTTTCCCAAAATTGTTGGGTTGCAGACGGGATCGGACATCAATGTAGCGGTCTGGTCTGGAATTTATGAAAGACTTGCAAAAGAAAGTGAAATATCAGTTAAAATTTCAAAATAAAAGTTTGAAAGTGTTCTTAAGCATATATATGCACTAAAATTGTAGAAGATCGCTCAAATTTTCTGTTTGAAATTTTTGTTTGTTTTTTTCCTTTGCCACTCTCATAGCTTTCTAGGTTTTAAGTTGACGTTAAACATAGATTTAATTGATGACGGCCTTGTCATTGATTTTCTGGTCAAAACTTACCTCTTTAAATGAAATGTTGGTTGTGGGTATCCTTTTGTTGCTTTGCCATATTCGCCTTTCGTTTGTACATACATGTAGCTATCAGATCAAATCCTAATTTTGTTCTGTTCTATTGACTTATGGTGGAGTTCTTGTCAAAAACATTGCATTCAATGGAAGCTGTTTGTAAATTTTCAAAATTCTAAGACAAACACTACAAGATGACAATTTTTTTTATTACAGTTAGTACTGAGAGACAATGACTTGATTGCTTTACCAAAGGATATTGGTGAAATACCTCGGTTACGAGAACTTCATGTCCAAGGAAACAGACTGACAGTGTTACCACCAGAAATAGGTAAAAAATTTCCAACTTGGTTGAAAAACAGAGGGAAAATTCTATTCTAATTAATTATGTTATAAGAAGATTACATTTTTTTAGCTCACCTGGCTATGCCAGGGTGAGCTTTTGCCATCACTATGCGTCCGTCGTCCATCTGTCCGTCCGTCAACAATTTCAAAAATCTTCTCCTCTGAAACCGCTGGGCCAAATGTAACCAAACTTGATTTGAATCATCACCAGGGTATGGCTTCTCAAAATTGTGTTCGATTAGTCGGCTGGTCAAACAACATGGCCGCCATTGCTAAAAATAGAACATAGGGGTAAAATTGCAGTTTTTGGCTAATAACTCGAAAACCATTACAGATATCAAAAATCTGACACGTGGTAAAAATGATCAGCATGATGAGATCTACCCACTGTGCAATTTTGAAGAAAATCTGAAAACCCATGTCGGAGTTATAGCCCTTTTTCCGTTAAATTTTCAAAATTTTTGCATTTTTTATTTTTTATTTCAAAAACTGTAACAGATAGAGGTCAAGTGTCATGGATTTATCTAGGATCTCGTAGGGGCCGCTATTCAGACCCTTTCCCAATTGGAAATACCCTCTTTTTTTCCCAATTTTGAGCTTTAAAAATCCCAAAATTGAAATTTCCCAAACATAAATCAAAAATGTCATAGCCAGTGACATCGTTAAAATGTTACCAAATCGTGTAATTCTATAATTGCACGGTGTATTATCCTCTTTAATTGTCATAAAAATGTAAACAAATCGCGTCCTTCTACTGTGTATAATCCTCCTTTAATGTGGATAACATAACCGGAAGTTCGTACGGCGTTTGTAGTAAGGGAAACACTGTCTTGTTGACAAAAATTGGGTCACTAAACTGGGCGATTAGGGCGATTTAGTTGCCCTGTTGTGCTCCAAGTGACCTACAGTTGCTCCCAAAAGTGATTTTTAAGTC
>MJUU01046013.1:287568-299376 GCA_002080025.1 Modiolus philippinarum | reverse complement strand
AAAAAGTAGTTTGTATATAATTGTTAATTTTACTTTGGTTGCAATAAATCTAAATGTTAATATTGAATTTTGATAGAGGAGACAAAAAAATATTGAATTAAATTAAATCAAAATAAAGCAGCGTCAGTCCAGAAATATATAAATCCTTAATAATGAAAAACCAACTGTAGCATTGTAATTTCATAGGCATAATTGTAATGGCTTACCTCTATATATCAATAAATTTTGGCTATACAGTCAAACCTGCCCAAACAACCACCTTCACTATACGACCACCCATTGTAAACGACCACTTTTATTCCCCCCATGAAATTTACTATATATTTTAACTGCATTCAATGGCCACCCGCAAAACGCGACCAACAACCACAAAAATATACTCCCAAATGACCACTTTGACCCTTTTCAGGGACCAGTTAAACTATTTAGTGCAACGGCTTGCAAGACACATTAGAAAAATACTGATGTTGTTTTCGTTCTGCAAACCAGAAGTTGAGTTTTAAGTATGGAAAATATTGTGAAATTGTTAGTTATAATTTGATTTTGATTAAAGGTTTGCTGTTGTTTTTAAAATGTTTAAAAATTTTAGCATTTCTATGTACATTAGCAATTTCATTACTTCAATAGATTTCTTGGACCTCTATAAAATTTTTCATGGTGTACATCATGATCACGTGGTTTATTAACTTGGACGTAATCAAAATAAAAATAAGATCTAGACTGTAAATATGATAGGTTTTCATATAATTAAACAGGATTGAGTAAAAATCTTTTGAGCTCTTTCAAAATTAAAATAAAGTTTGAAACATAGCTTCTAAAGTGAAAAGAGAGGAGAGGATATAAGTGATTGAGTTATGTAAATTGAAAAGTGCACGTAAAGTTGCAGAGGATTTAGGCATAGGAAAAACTCAAATTTAAAGTTTTTTGAACGAAACTTATGAATGACTATGAAAAACTCCTTGATAGTGATAGAAAAAGACATAGGAGAGTTAGAGAAAATGAAGACATAAATGATCTTTTTCTAAAATGGGTCAATTATTGTATGGGGTGTAAAAAAAAATCAATTATATTATGAACCTTTATTAAAAGACCACCTGCTGTAAGAGACCACTTTTGCAATCTCCCCTGAGAAGTCTCTTAATGCAGGTTTGACTGTATATCAATAAATTTTTGGCAAAAAAGTTTGTGTTGCTATAAATCTCTAGCTTGTTAAGGCTATGAAAATATCACTTTTCCTATTAACAACAGATTTGTACATACTGCTCCCATTCTGTCACGTAGAGTATCTTCAGATCTAGGCAGCTGGAACCAGATCAAGCTAACAATTCCACATATCAATATATTCTCTACTAATTTCACTTTATCCAGAATTCTAACTTTGGATAATTTAAATGATCTGACAGTTAGGTTTTTATATTGTGTCCAAAATCCTGTAGGCCATTTTGTGTTCTCCTCTGGAATGGTTTTCTCATAATCTACTAGAGCAGTACCAGCAACACCTATAAAAAGTTCATAATCATCACTATAAATTGTATAACCAAAGTTTTGTAATGTAATTTTGGAGAAATCTTAAGAAAATCAATTATCATAATTCTAGTGGTTCCCAAGTATACTGTGTTACATATCTTGTCATGCAAATCATAATCTCTATTATAGTTCTCTATGATTGTGGTATATCTCATTGTGTTTTCATATAAAATAATAAAATTTTGCATGATTTTACTTAATACCTTCATCTCACATTTTGATGTTTTAAAAGAGAACCAATCAAAGGGTTATTCTAACCATCTGTATATACATAAACAGCACAGTGGACAAAAGTCAATCTGTTTCTGCCATATTGATTTTTTGTTCAGGTAAAGTTCCGTTATGTAGTACATTTACAGTAATGAATGAAGCCTCCATATATGCAATTTTGCTTGACAAGAAATATGGAATGTCTTACGTCATTTACTGGTAAAAATGATGTTGTTTCTGCCCTGAACAGCTTTGTTTTGACAACGAGACACCGAAGAAGGAAATGGTTGAAAATTGAAAGTTTACACAAACATTGCCTCACTTGACTGCAGAAATATGGCTGATGAACACAAATTATTTATATATGTATTTCCTTTAAGGAGGCACACCACTAAATCGGCCTCCCATTGACTCGTATGTTAAATTCCGGGATTTCAAAAATTCACATAAAATAGAAATGAATTTTCCCAGGTGCGGATATTCCGTTAACAGATCACAAACACGATAAAATAAATACATTTAAACCAAATGTTGTATGTCAAATAAGAAAATAGAATTAAATTGAAACGTTCCGGTTAATTTTGTACATAGTCGCAACAGAGAATTTTCAGTATTTGGTCGTATTTCATTCGACCCTTTCTAGCTTTTTACGCAACTTAATCATGTGTATTTCAACTGTTCTTTGCTCTCCGTCATTCACTTAGATATATTCTATGATCTAGTTGATTATAACATGTATCAATTGGCTGGAGTCACTACAAATTAAAAGGCACTATTTTTAATAGTACTATTTTCGAGGTCTGTCAAAAATTGGCCCATTGAAATGGTGTAGTGCCCCCTTAAATATCATAACACTACATCTTCTTTTCATCTTTCAATTGACAATTCAATTATTCATATGTATGGCCCTATCAAGTTAATTTGTAGATTCTCATCCACCTGTAACAAAAAATCTTGGGTGGATGGGAGGGTTTTATTTATTTTTTTTACAGATTTTCACTAAAATTGACAGGAATTTAAAGAAAATTTCTGAATAATTGAAAATAAAAAAAAAAGAGCTTAGAAAAAAAAGTGGGCGGGTGGGGATGAAAATCTATTAATTAATTTGATGTGGCCTAATAACTAAAATTTTTTTTGAAGACCTAAGAAATAAAATTCTGAAATCAGGTTGGAACTCATATTTACCTACACCAATCATCTAAACTGAACATATTTAGATATAACATAAATAAGATTTTACCTTGCTTTAGGGATTTCTTTTTCCAGAACTTGAATTTATCAAACTTGGAAGGAGAGTCTATAAATTCAAATTCTGATTTCCAGTCCATAATCAATGAGTCTGTGTCAGCATCAATATTCATCTCATTACTGAAAAAAATAACAGTTATCAAATATTGTCATCTCATTACCATGATTGTTTCTTCCTAGGTACCTTCTGGTAAAACTCTATTGATAAGAGCTTCATACGTATGTATTTTTATCGGTAATTTGCATGAATTTTCTTTGATCTTGTGAGGCAATTATTTTCAGTATCTATTACTGCCCAAATACAAAAATATATTGGCCAAAAGTATATTCGGCCAAGCCTACTCGATGCATCAATGTAAAGAAATATACATCTAAAAAAACTGTCATGATCCTAATAATTCTTTCACTAATCAATAGTCAATTTCCCGAATTCTTAAAAATTGATTTTCTTTGTTCAAAATTGTTCTATTGAATGATTTAGTTAATTACCGATAAAAAGAATGATAGAAGAAAAGCTGCTTATATGGTTCAATCAAAACATTTCAAAATTAACAGTAATATGGGTTGCCGACAAAAAAAATTGTGCAGTCGTAAATTAACTGTAAAAACGTTTCTCATCTTGTAAAATAAGAACAAACCTTGGGAGACTTTGACCCAAAACCTAATAAACTATTGTAAAGAAGTCGGAAATAAAAGAACATAAACAAGTTATCTGAATTTTGAAAGCTGGAATATTGTAAAATATCATCCTGCTCACCAGAATATGAAGCTTGGGGCATTTGAGTGCAGCGATGATATTTTATGATATACAGATGTCAAAATTCAGATCACATATATATACTTATCTATGAAAGGTATGTTTTTTTGGTGCAGTTTACTCAAAGTTCTACAAAGATTGAAATGTTGACTGACAGGTAGTAGATATGCACAACAACTTTTGTACATGGATCATAATTTCAATAAATATTTCTACCTGACTTTACTTTTAGCAGAAAATATCTTCTCTTCAATTTCTCCTCCTTCTTTCATCTTCTCCACTAAAATACATATAAAATCATTCTACTTAATATCTATAAATACAGATATTTCAGAGTTTAAAACAACATGTTGAATTTAAGAGTATTACATGTACATTGTACTGTAATAATAACTTGATTTATCTAACATTACAAGTGTTTTTCAATGAAATACGGCAGAAATACTGCCTACTTCTAGGTTTCTGATACAAGAAGTTGTATTAACACACTGTGGTGATAAAAGAAAGGCGGGACATTATGCATGTATCCATGTCAACAAAAGCAAGACATCATATCAAGCATCAAGTAGTTCCCTGGTTAAAACTGTAACTGACATAACGTTAAATGAATAAAACTTTTTATAAACATTTATTTTTTGTGAAATGTTAGATATTACATGTATAAACAGTGATGTGATGGTACAACATTTTTGTATCATGTCTTGTCGATTGAAGGATTTGCATCACTACTTGTCACTGGCACAACTCGTAGCGATACAGCTCATTCAACTGACTCTACCTGATTCAAAAAGTTGTACCATAACATTATATATATGATATATACAGGTACTGCTTTCTCTCACCTGTATTAAGAACATTCCAGAATGAAGCTTTATTCATCATCAATGTAATTATTATTACAGAAGTTGCATAATCTACCTTTCTACATTTATATTTCAATATCCTCAGAATCCCGTTAAAAGGGCAACTCAGAATAAAGTTAGAATAAAATATGGTACTGACCTCACCGTGTGTGAACAATATACAATTTCAATGAACTAGTTATTGCTACTAATATCATAATTTTATATCAGTTCTAAAATAAGACTTTAATATTAATGGTTCTTACTTAGAAAATCTGCTGGATTGTGTCCTGATGGTACTGGTATTCCTATGTTGTTTAAATATTCAACAACACCCACAGTTTCACCATTATATGCAACCTGTAAAGACAGAATAAATAGAGCAGAAGTGAGCATCTTTTGCTCATTTATACAAAACCATTAATTTCATAATTGGATTTTTTTTATTGGTGAAAGTATTTGTATAATTCATATGGACAACAACACTTTTCAAGGTATACATAAGTTATGTTTATCTGTTGTTTATAAATGTGTTATATTTTTCAGTCAATGTGTATGAAAAAGATTTTTACCCCCACTGCTTGAATTCCATGCTGATAGATCAACGGTCTAAGATTCTTTCAAATTTACCAAAGTCAAAATCAATGAGCATTCTCTGTCATAGCTCTGTCCTTAGCTGATTCTATGGCTCTAGTTTTGGCTCTTTTGAAGCATTTATTTAAACATTACAATCTCGGGAATTTGTTTTGATTTCCCATTTGTTTTGCCTTCAGTGCAACTGATAGAAGGTTGTTTGCAAGTTGGTATCAAATAGTTGACAGTTTTGTAAGATAGTACTTCATATTATTACATTATAACTGTCTGTCATCATAGATAAAATAATGTGGAAGTAGAGCTGATGTTACCATTGACATATATTTTCAGATAACAAATTCTTGCCAAAATTCTATAATTTGATTTAATGTTATGATAGCCCTCATAGATTTGATTTCAAGAAATAAATACAATCTCACCTGTTACTTGCAGCAAGAACACACATGGAAAATTTATCTCAAGTGTGTAGTTTTGTTAAAAAAATTGAATCTGATAGCACCCATCAAGGGAAACTTTTAGAACGCTTCAGTCGACAGTTCAACAAAGCACTGACAATAATTTGAGATCTTTCACAGAACACAAAGTACCCATTGCTAGTTGTTTTTTTTTGTTTTTGTTTTGTTTTTTTTACTTAGCTCTCTTATGCAAGTAATTACAGGTAAAAATGAAAACAAAAATATAAGAAATAATTTTCATTTTTACAAATCGTAGTTATGGCAAGGAAATTACACACCAAATATCCTCATACCAATTCCACAGAATAATGTTGCTATTAGGATAATTCCATTGGAGCAGTAACATATCACTATGATTGTATGTTACTACAATTATTTACATTTTAATCTCTTTCCCTCTTTATTTGAAGGATAATTAACTTATATTTTAACTTGCATGCATATATATAGTTAAATTTTGAGTTAAACATGATCACCTAGAAACTTGCTTTCAGAAAAGTTTTTTCTTTGTGACTAGTACATCCATCCCCTATTTTTAACTATTTAAAACCCTCCCCATTTTGTAACATTTAACATCCCTCCCGTTTTTTGCGACTATTTACATCCCTCTCTTTTTTGTTAACAACAATTAACATCTGTCATCCAATTTTACAACTATTCACATTCTTCCCATTTTTTAACTATATGCAACTATAACCTTTTTTGTTACCATTTAGGTCCCTCTTTTTTGTAACTATTGGAATTTTACCTGTCCATTAGATAGTAAAAGTAAATTATCACACAGGTAGAATATTTTAGACGATGGTTGATGTATGGTTGCTATAATTGTTTTGTTGCTGGTCTGTGCAAGAGTCTTCAGTGTATACATCAAGCTATAGGCAGTACTGGAATCTAATCCTGTTGTTGGTTCCTGTAAAAAAGATCTTTCATAATTACTGCAGAAAAGGATTGTACCAAAGTTTTCCTTTACCTAAGAATTAAATACATTTTTTTATTTTGATAGTTTTGATTAATTTGATGAACAAATAAGCTGTTTCAAACTAGAGCTGTCGCCGAATGGCATCCAGTTATACCCCCTGCTAATTGAACCCTGAATCAATATGGCAAGTGTAAACTTAAGTGTATGTGGACACAATACATTTGTGGATATAGTACAAATGTGGACACAATACAAGTATGGACACATTGATATACCTTCCCTCTTTTTTCCAGAAATTATGCAAAATTTGGGACAGCATCCATATTACTTCATGCAAATCTTCAGGTGGTATGCTACAACTGTGTGACATTTCATCAATATCCAAATACCCGTTTAAGAGAACATGCGCTGAAAAAATATGTCCCCCTTTTTACCAGAAAATATTCAAAGATGAATTATCTCCCCTTCAAAAATTCAAGCAGCAATCATAATATTTCATGCACATCTTCAGGTGGTGTACTACAACTGTGTAAAATTTCATCGAAATCCAAAAATCCGTTTAGGAGAACATGCACTGATAAGCTTCGTCCTCCCCTTTTGCCAGTAAATATTCAAAGACAAATTAACCCCCTTCAAGACTTCAGGAAGCAACTATATTACTTCATGCACATCTTCAGGTGGTGTACTACAACTGTGTAACATTTCATCAAAATCTAAGCAACCGTTTAGGAGAACATATGCTGACAAGGTTCATCCTCCCCCTTTTTGAGAAAATATTCTAAGACAAATTATCTCCCTTTCAGAATTTCAGAAAGCAACCATTTTACCTCATGCACATCTTCAGGTGGTGTACTACAACTATGTAACATTTCATCAAAAACCAAGCAGCCATTTATATAAGAACATGCGCTGACAAGGTTCGCCCTCCCCCCTTTTTGAGAAAATATTCAAAGACAAATTATCTCCCCTTCAAAATATCTGCACCATATGTCTTCAGGTGGTGTACTACAACTGTGTAAAATTTCATCAAAATCCAAGCAGCCGTTTAGGAGAACATGCACGCTGACAAGGAACATGGACGGACAGACGGACGGACGGACGGACGGACGGACGGACAGACAGACGGACAGACAGACGGGCAGACAGGGTGATTCCTATATACTCCCCCAAACTTTGTTTGTGGGGGATATAATTACTCCCAAATATACTTGGAATGCATTTCTTTTGTTTTCATGGATTAACTGACGAGAAGATTGAGCCTCATAAACCTAGATACACTAAACTAGAGCTGTCGCCGATGGCAGCCAGTTATACCCCCGCTAATTGAACCCTGAATTAACATGGTAAGTGCAAAATTAAGTGTCGTAGGACACAGTACAGTTGTTGACACAATACAAATGTGGACACAATACAAGTATGGACACAATGATATACCTCCCCCTTTTTCCAGAATATATTCAAAGACTAATTATCTCCCTTTCAAAATTTCAGACAGAAAGCATATAACTTCATACACATCTTCAGTAGGTATATTACAACTGTGTAACATTTCATCAATATCCAAGTACCTGTTTAGGAGAACATGTGCTGACAAGGTTCACCCCCTCCTTTTCCAGAAAATATTCAAAAACATCTCCCCTTCAAAATTTTGGGCAGCTGCCATATTATATCATGCATATCATCAGTTGGTGTACTACAAGTGTGTAATATTTCATCAAAATCCAAGCAGTGGTTTTGGAGATTATGCACTGACAAAGTTGCTCCCGCCCCTTTTTTCCAGAAAATATTCAAAGACAAATTATCTCCCCTTCAAAATTTGGGACAGCAACCATTTTACTTCATGCACATCTTCAAGTGGTGTGCTACAACTGTGTAACATTTCATCAAAATCCAAGCAACAGTTTTGGAGAACATGCGCTGACAATGTTCGTCCTCTCCCTTTTTCCAGAGAATACTCAAAGACAAATTATCTCCTCTTAATAATTTTAGAAAGCAACCATATTACTTCACATCTTCAGATGGTGTATTACAACTGTGCAACATTTCATCAAAATCCAAGCAGGGGTTTTGTTTGCGGGGTGGGGTGGGGGGGGAGGGTATAATGATGTTTTTATACCCCCTCTTTGTAGGAGAGAGGGTTATATCATTAGAGTAATTTTAACTGCCTAGGTGCATACATTATAACAAAAAAATCCAAATTTTAATAACATGCATCATCATGATCATGCTGCAATATGATTAGAGCTGAGTATCATGAGGAGTCTCACGATACGATACGTATCCTGATATCTGCTTGAGATACGATACTATCATGATGCTTATCATGGTATTGTAAATTTTGTTTTCTTGACATAAATTCAGCAGATATCAAGACTATGAATTGCATTATATAATTGTTTTAATATCTGAGCCGTGTATCTGTCATAATTGTCATTAAATATAAGTAATTATATCAATTTATAAGCATTCACAATGACAACTTCGTTTATATCTACGAGTTCCGCCATATTGGCGCTGATAAAATGCAGATCAGATTGGGTGCGGTTGTATAAAACAAAGCCGTTTTGGGTATCGCGATTCCGGACCAACGATACAATACGGGAGTTGCCATCACTTTGGATCGATATAATTGATTCATCGATGAATCGTTACCCCTCTTAATATGATATATCAGTTATTAAATGTTTGTTGATTTTGTTGTACAACTATGAAGTGGTGATTTTAAAAAAATGATATTTATATGTTAATATTTCTATCTACATCATCAAGAAGTAAGAGAACATCATTTTATTCATTTATTAATATGTTTTTGATAGCCGGTTTCCACACTTTAATTGCATGGTTTTAAAGTGATACCTTGTAACAATTCAACAATTTCCATATAAAGAGGACATAGTACAAAAGGTGATTTGTTAATTACCGGCTTTGTTTCCATTCTTTTAAATTTTCACTCCAAGGGAAGTAACAAAAAGGAAATCAAGATCATGTGACCCCTGAAAAGTCTTCAGATTTACCTAAGAAACCTTTATAAGATTGAAACCATAGTTATATGAAATCTCTTGAGATAGATAAAAGGTCATATTTTTCTGATAAAGTTTACAAAAATGAAGTTTCTAAACCATACAGGTCAAGAGAAAACAATTTTTACATTTTGATTATGTTGATAACCTCGTGTTTATCAAGTCTACAGTGGCTTCTCTTCACATAAGTGACAGGACAGCCTACCTGCGTTGTAGTAGGTAGAAGATTTAAATAGCCAGTAAATCTACTGAGCTGATGGACTGATTCTTTAGATCACTCAGTTAGGCAGCTGGCTGAAGTGCTAGAAGTCCCAGGTTCAATCCCCGGAGATGATCTCAAAGAATTTGGTAGGGAGATTCATGCTCTCCGGTTACATGTAAAATGTGAGGTCAAATTCTGGAAGTCCATATGAATTGGCAAATGGACCATTATTCTTTGTGTATTTCATTATCATGTACATGTAAAGAGCATGTTGTGGTACCTAGCGGTATAATTTTCCCAGTTTAGAGAGGCTCGATAGTCTCTAGGGTTATTTCAATATTAATTACACTTTATGTAAGTAAGCTGTATTCCGATCGGTTAATAGCTGTGGTGTTTTATGGCAAACACATATTCAATGAATGCTTGTCATGGTATTTGTACAAAAGTCATCTGTGCCTTTCGCAATCTAATTAAATTTAGATCTACCAATTGTTCCTTACAGTCTCTGGATGGGAGATCTAACAACACCCCATTTTAGTTTCTGTTTCGGTAGTTCATTGGAAATCCTTATCTTTTATCATTAAACTCAATGTCTTCAAAATCATGAAGACTGGATTATGATTGGTTGATGTCAAAGGTCATAGAACTGAAAGTTAAATGGGATGTTGTTAGATGTACCATGCAGTGGCTGTAGGGAACAATTGGCAGATCTACATTGTTATTTTAATTAGACTTTGCATTTAGATGATAGAGACATTCGTTGTAATTAAAAAGATATATCATGAACATCTGGGGATTTGCCAAAAATTTAAGTCTTGGGGTTTAATTTCCCTTGCTTTTTCAAACCTGGGAAATTTTACCGCCCTGTGACTTGTATTTTTAAATACCCATCCTTTACACGAGATATCTCTTCAATATTACAGTGTCACAACTAAAAATAGAGACCAGAATACAGAGAATTTCACAATGTTATGGTTTGGTTAAGAGTGACTTCACTGTATATGTATGTCTGTTCAGGTTTGGTTAAGAGTGACTTCACTGTATATGTATATATGTTCAGGTTTGGTTAAGAGTGACTTCATTGTATATGTATATCTGTTCAGGTTTGGTTAAGAGTGACTTCACTGTATATGTATATCTGTTCAGGTTTGGTTAAAGTAGATCGGTAGTCTTCCACCATTTTGAATTTGTTATTTATGCTGTTATGGTATTATCTAGTTTTTAAATATGCAAATATTTTTATTTATAATGAATCAATCAATATTATATACATAATACAAAATGCAAAGGACCTACATGGACTTGATTTCACATGTCTCTACCCAATTAAACCAGATATGGTAACTTGATTATTAAATATTTTTAAAAAGGGAGATAATTTGATAAAAATATTTTACATAGATATCACTATGAAAATTTATATGGAAAACAAAGTCGGTGACCCCCATTTTTCTTTATATTTTTTGCAAGTATGTTCAAAGGGCTAACACAGGAGTAAAGTAGAAAGAAATCTATGGATTAGTTTTAAAGAAATCAACAATATACCTGTTTTTCCCTATATATTCATTAGAAATATTTGACTATTTTGATATCAGTTAAAATAAAAACAAGCGCGGTGACCCCCCTTTTTTATTTTTTTATTTCAATACTTATATAATAAGAAAACGTTCCTGTAAAAATAAAAAAAATCTATGGAAAAAAAATGGAGTACCCATCTACCTTAAGAGTGACTTCACTGTATATGTATATCTGTTCAAGTTGGGTTAAGAGTGACTTCACTGTATACTTATATCTGTTCAGGTTGGGTTAAGAGTGACTTCACTGTATATGTATAGTGACTTCACTGTATATGTATATCTGTTCAGGTTGGGTTAAGAGTGACTTCACTGTATATGTATATCTGTTCAGGTTTGGTTTAGAGTGAATTCACTGTATATGTATGTCTGTTCAGGTTTGGTTGAGAGTGACTTCACTGTATATGTATATCTGTTCAGGTTGGGTTAAGAGTGACTTCACTGTATATGTATATCTGTT
>MJUU01046013.1:238749-281133 GCA_002080025.1 Modiolus philippinarum | reverse complement strand
ATGCCATTTGCTGTTATTCCACTGTGTAAATAATCATGAATATCTTTGTTATACTTGTGCTAAATGAGTCAAAAACAACATGCGTTATCCTCATCTATAATACAATTATTTAGCAACACTTTTCAAGCCTGAAAAAACTATAATTTGGCTATACTGGATACAAGTTGAAAATATGAGGTCCTTGCTTTCTAACGCTCAGTCCTGGATTTCTACTTGTAGGTCCTGGCGTTCTACTGACATGATTTAGCGATTTAATGCTACATATTAAGCATTTCTGCACAATTTAGGCGAATTATAATTAGATTTGCAGAATAAATGTGTGTTTTTTGCTATTCTAAATACAAAATTATATGATAAACTGACCAGTGACAAGAATCAATAAAGTAGCAGAGAAACCGGCATACAATTCCAAAGAACATACATCTATACAATATGTAAGGTGTCGGGTATGAAACACATCAAGGTCTCAGATTTCACTAATTTTACTGTAAATTAATGTTGTGTTTACATGATCATTGACAGCTACAACTCCAGTTTATTAAGAGCTCATAATCATATGTACACATATGCTGTTATAAGCTTACCTTGTCATAGCGTTTGCCATCACTTTGCGTTCGTCCGTCGTCTGTCCGGCGTAAAGTTTTCATTCTAAAATATTCTCATCTGAAACTTCTAGGCTAACTGGAACCAAACTTGCCACAAAAGTCCTCAGGTGGTCCCGTCTGCGCTACATTCGAGACAACTGCCAGTGATGAGCCCGAATTACATTTTATCACAGAAGTACTTCATAACAGCGTCAAATTTATTCTTGTCGCAGTCAAGAAGACAGGAGGCAGTCCATTCTTAATTTGCCCTTATTGGGAATTTATTTAAATTTATCCACTTTGATTAATGGGTGTGTTTGGAGGAAAATTTGTCAAAAGGTTTAAAGATACCTAATATATACAATTGGGATTTTTTCCATTCCCCATAGATTTAGATGGTTGACAGAGAACATAGTTAAGAATATAAGCCTATGCGTAAGTGCTAAGATATCTTCTTACCATTTAACTTGCTATGGGTTTTTTTTTTCTAAAATAATATTTTGGAGCTGATTTTACCTGAAAAAAATATTTTGGCTGCTAAATGGTGAAAAAAAATTTTCTGCAGGAGGCTTTTTGCCCAAAAAAATAATGTTAATTTTGAAAAAAAATATTTTGTTGATATGTTACGGCACATATTGTCGCCCCTGCACATATTGTCGCCGGCGACAATATGTGCAGACCTTATCGGCACATATTGTCGCCGGCGACAATATGAGCCGGTTTTGTCAATGCTATTTAAACGTCATTGGGGGCGACAATATGTGCCGTATATATCGGCACATATTGTCGTCATAAAAAATAATTAATTATGAAATATATATACCTTTGAAGCTGAAATTGTTCAATTGACATATAAACGCTTTTTAAACACTTGACTGAATGCAATGATCTTTCGAAAGCATACATTATGTCTGAACTTGACTGAATGGAATTGTTCTAAAGAGAGTTTAATGAGAACTTGCACCTGAATATGCTGAGCTTTTGTTCATACAGGCCTTTGCAAAGACTTCCCGTACTCTATACTTTTTATGGTTACTATCAGAAATTAAAAATATTAAGAGATCTCATATTAAGTTGCTTCGCATCATATGCCATGTTACTTAATTGGCTGAAGGAATCATTCTAGGAAATTTTTATTCAATTTTCTCCAGCTGATTGAGAACTTAATGTAAATAAGAGACATAATTTGCTATGATGTATGGGTAAAGCTCATTGTTGAAGGTCTCATGGCGATTTCAAGATGAAGAACAACAATAAAAGCGTTGTTCAATTGCTTATTACCATGTATTTATAGAGACTTTGTCTCATTTGCATTTACTCCATTTTTCTTCATTGTTAACAGAGTACAATAAAGCTCAAACTCACTGTTTTGGCCATAACATTTAAAATAAGATAAATTAATTACATGTTCAGTCAAACCTGCCTTTAGTGACCACGTGTATTAAGTGACCTCCTGTCATATGTGACCAACTTTTCTTTATCCAAAAGTAGAAATTTTCATATTGACTTAACCTGTATTAAGAGACACCTGTCTTGTATGACCCTTTTCACGTGGGAGTTCACAGAAGACAGGCTTGACGGTATTAGGGGACAATCATTTGATTTTTTTTTGGGGGGGGGCGATTCATAATTTAATCTTGGTGTCAGTGAAAAAAAATATTATAATCTTTCTTGTCAAGAAAATAAATAATTAAATTTTGATTTGAAGAATAAATTTTTTATTGCTTATGCAAATAAATAATTTTATATGACATTTGGTGAAAATAAGCAATTTATTTGAAATTTTCATGAAAATAAATAAATTTTCCAGGCTAAATCTCCTAAGCCTCCCCCTGAAATCAAATGGCCGTTCCTTATTTAAATAAAATATGAAACGTATATGTCATGCAAGGTCGCAATAAATACACAAAATAACAAGGACCGAGTTTGTTTCCGATGAAGATTTGCATTATCTTGTTAATACGTAAGCCAGAACCTAGGATATTTTTTTACACCACTGCTTCAAAGGGCAAATCTTCTTTTCTAAAACCAGTGAACCAGACTTGAATTATGGCACATTTTCTGCATCATTTTAAATAAAGGATGAGTGGCAGTAAGACCCATTTTTGGCCCAAGATTTACCATGAAACTAAAACTATACAAACAGATGTCTTATGTTCCTGAAACATTGAACAAATATAGGGCTTTATGAAAATGATAAAGCTTTTTTCCATATCAGTTTGATTCTCATGATAATCAGTTAACTCAAAAGCTATATTTTTGGAAATAGTCAGAATTTCATAGATATTTGCTGTGTTTTGCACATTTTTGTGCTTTGAAAAATATGGGCACATCTGAATAACAACTTCATATTTAGTCAAAATGTGTAAAATGGTGAAATACATCATTTCTGAAAGTTTGAAGTTGTTGATTGCATGTGCCCCATGTTCACTTAAAGAAAATTTGCTTTGAGAACATTCAAAATTGCAGATTTTCTGATTTTCTTTCAAAAAGACGGCTCCTGGTGATGTCACAATAACGTCAAAATGAAAGGAATTCGTATTATTATATGTTTTCTTTGTAGCCAGATGTAATAGTTAATATTTCCCATAAATATCACACTATTTTAAACAACTTGATTTTTTTGGGCCAAATATGGGTCTTATTGCCACTCATCCTTTACAGGCCAATAAATATAACAAAGCTCGGAAAACAATTTATCACAATTGACCTCTGACGGCTGTTAGGGACCGACCATTTAACCTGAAGAAGGGGGGGGGGTTATGGTGTTTTTTTTCTGGACAGAAAATTTTTTTATTTATTTTTTTCACGTGTATCAACAAAATATTTTTTTTCAAAATTAACATTATTTTTTTGGGCAGAAAGCCTCCGTCAGAAAAATTTTTTTCATCATATTGGCAGCCAAAATATTTTTTTTTTCACATAAAATCGGCTGCAGATTATTTTTTTAAGAAAAAAAAACATAGCACCCCCCTTTCAAGTTAAATGGTAGGTCCCTTATATCACTCTGGCCATTGTAAACTTCTAATTGGCGTGAAGCTATGCATGAAATCATAGAATGTCCATTTTCCCTAGAATTTGTCGGCATGTACGGGGAATAGTTTTACAGATACATGGAAGGTTTAAGTGGTCAATATGACAAGATCTACTTCGCCTACAGTAAATAATTATTCTGTTATATTGGAATAATTGCCATTTTTGTCGATATTTCACATATTTACTCCTTTTTAGCTCATCTGGCTATGTCATGGTGAGCATTTGCTATTTCTCGGCATCCATCGTCCGTCGTTAACTTTTCATTCAAAGCTTTTCTCCTCTGAAACCACTGTGCAAATTGGAAACACACAATTGGTCACAATAGTCCTTCGGTGGTACAATTCAGAAATGTGTCTTGCTTGTTCTCAGCTCATCCAAGGTGGTCGCCAGCGGTAAACATAGTTTAACGTAGGGACCCTATTGGAAATGAATTCAAAGATCTTCTCCTCTGAAACTAAAAAGCCAATTGCTTGGTCACAATGGTCCTTAGGTGGTCCTCTTGGGTTTGTAATTTTTATGTTTGCACCTTATCCAAGATGGCAGCCAGTAGGGAACATATTTGTAAAGTAGGGCCCTATGGAAAATACATTTAAAGATCTTGTAAGCCAATGGGAACCAAACTTGGTCACAATAGTCTTCAAAGTTTGTAATTTTTGTGTTCTTACTTAATCCATAATGGCAGCCAGTGGGGAACATAGTTTAAGATAGAGACCCTATGGGAAATACATTCAGAGATCTTCTCCTCTGAAAATACCTAGCAAATTGGAATCAAACTTGGTCACAATAGTCCTTGTTTGGTTTCCTTCAAACTTTGTGATTTTTATGTTTTACCTCATTCAAGAAGACCGAAAGTACGGAACATAGTTTAACATAGGACCCTATGGGAAATGCATTTAAAGATCTTATTTTCTGAAACTGCCTGAATAATTTTTGACCCTCTTCAAAGTTTGTGAATTTTATGGTCGTTTTTCATCCAAGATAGCTGCCAGCGAGGAACATAGTTTCAACATAGGATATTGTGCAGCATAGTAGCAAGGTGAGCGATCCGGGCTCTTGAAAGTCTTTTATTTGGTTAATATTATATGTAATTCTTTCGCTGAATGTATTAAACAGACACTAAAAATAATTTAATTTTGAATGTAATACATTTTCTGACTAGTTAAAAAGTTTAGGTTTTTTTCCACTGTTGCCATTTTTACGGTCGTAACCATGATTAGACAGATCGTTACAATGTTTCTATTTCACAATTTATAGATATTTCTCCAGTTAGAACGGTGAACGGAGATATACGTACATTGGTATTGGTAGAGAACAAGCATACTTTTTTTGTAAAATATGAATCCGAATCCGAGAAAAAAATATACAGAGGAGGACGTGATTAAAATGAAAGAGTCTCTGATTGAGAATATCTTTGTCCAGTTTTTAAGACTGGTTTTTAAACAGAATATTGGAATTTCAATGGGCACAAACTGTGCACCTCTTTCAGCCGATCTGTTTCTCCACTCTTATGAAGCTGATTTCATCGAAGGGCTTCTCAAAAATATAGGGATAACAAAACTAACCAAATCCTTTAATTTCAGCTGCTGTTATATAGATGATATTTTGTCAATAAACAACCCTCGCTTTTGTGATTTTCTTCATCTTATGTACCCGAAAGAGCTCGAAATTCAGGATACTACAGACACTGCCACACCGGCCTCATTCCTTGACCTTCATCTTGAAATTGACAACAGAGGTAGGCTACAAACTAGGCTGTATATGATACACGCGAGGACTTCACTTTTCCAATAAGTCAACTTTCCTTTTCTTTGTAGCAACATTCCAACAGAACCTGCATATGGAGTTTACATCTCCAAACTCATTCAAGCTCAAGGGCATGTGGTCGATACAATGACTTTCCTGATAGAGCCCGGTTGCTCACTAATATGCTATGTTACCCTTAACTTGAAGTCACCACTGTCGACACCACGATCTTGTTGACCGCTATGGGATATCTGTTTCTTAGATATCAAAAGATCTATCCCTTCAACAGCTCATGATTGTTGTTTCCACTGGATTTAACTTCACTTCCAGAGTTGACATGATCAACATGGCGGGTGTCTTATAAGAAGCAATTGATGCTTACTCTACCGGTGAAGCTGATCTCATCCATGGTTTAAAATTGGGTCCGCGTTGTTAATCTGTATATGTGTCTCTGTTTTTCTCTACTGTTCCGCACTTGTGTGATGTCTTTGTATCTGTGTTTCCGATGTTGCCATTGTCTTTGGATTATTCTTATTTTAGACTGACGGTTCGGTTCTCACTTACTTCACAAATGCGAATAGTCATCTTTTAGTAGACCAAAAATTTATAACCGAGTTGACAGACACCGACTATGACAATGTCAGACTTTTCATTGGCAATGTAACGGGTGTCACACGTGAAGCAGATCATGCTTAGCCTTTCGGAGCAAATAATGATATCTCAAATTTTCGCACTGAAAGTGCTTAGTTTTGTGGAGTTTTTGTGTGTTTTTCTTTATTTCTTTTGTCTGTGTAAGGTTGTCTTAATTTTAGTTTAACATATGAATTGCCGTGTTCTTCGGATTTTTTACTTTAGATTTTCTCATTTCTCAATTTTTGCCCCGGTTTTCTTTTGGCGATGTATCCAGTACAGCTTGGTCAAATTTACTTCAATAGTTTAGAGCAGCTGGTGAAATGATGTTTTTCCCTTGGGTCTAATGTTATACTATGATCACTTATAGATATATTGATGATATTCTTTCCATCAAAAATACATCTTTTGCTAAATGGATCCCATTAATATATCCACCAGAACTAGAGATAAAGGAAACCACAAAAACCGCTAGATGTACATCTTTTTTGGACTTATATCTCGAATTGACGAAAATTGCCATCTCTTTTATTAAATTTAGGACAAAAGGGACGATTTTAATTTCAAAATTATCGATTTCCCTAACATGGACACTTATATTCCAGCTTGTCCTGCTTACGGAGCATATGTATCACAGTTGATTCGTTACACGAGAGCTAGCACAAATTATACAGACTTTCTAATTTGACATAGTTATCTCCGTGACCGCCTTATTAATCAAGGCTTCAAAAAATTCCGTCTCATTCAATCATTAAAAAGTTCTTTAATAGATATCAGGCCCTTATGGAAAAATTTGAAGTTTTTGGTCCAAATTCTTTTTACTTAGTACTGAGATGATCATTTCTTTTAATTGTCTACGACCTTTCAATAGCTATTGATGTTGAGTTGCTACCGGACACTACCGCAATGGAAGGGAGGGTATTGTGCGAAATAAAACCGGTTTAACCCACCATTTCTTTTGAAATGCCTGTACCAAGCCAGGAGCATGCGGTCACTAGTTTTACCGGTGGTTTCCACCTGATTTGTCTTTTTGAGTCATGGACTTCGGCTCTTCACAAGTCTGTTCGTTAATTTTGTTATTACACCGATTTGCACTCTTGGAGTCACGTTTCTTATTGGGTCAGAACGAAACGAGGAATTTTTATAAAGGAGCTTCCTTACACCATTCCTGTAAAGTTTGGTTTACTTTGCTTCAGTGGTTTTAGAGGAGATGATCAAAATATGATTTTCTTATAGGGTCCAATGTTGAACTATGTTCAGCGATGGCAGTCGCGTTTTTTGTCTGGTCCGACATAAATAAGCATATATTTGGTCATGACCTTCCATACATCATTCCTGTAAAGCTTTGTTAAATTTGTTCCAGTAGTATCAGAGAAGATGTTGAACATGTGAATAGCTAACGGACGGACGACAGACGCAAAGTGATGGCAAGAGCTCACACTTACCCTTTGGGTCTGATGAGCTAATAAGGCAAAACATCAAATAGTTCCAATATCAATGAAAGTTTGCTTATGCTTACCAAAACGATGTCTCCATTGTTCCCAAGATTTAGATATGAGTCCGAAAGTATTTTTATTTTTTAAGTGAAATTATATTACTACGAGGGTGCCTCACTGTATATCAAGCTTCATTACCTTCTGTGGAGCAGTTAAAGAATTACAAGCTGTTGCATACGACTTTTAAAGTCCTTAACATGATACACACTTCTAACATACCAGCTTTCATATTTATGTTGAGTAGTTGGGAATTTAATAAGATTTCCTGGTAGTATGCACAACTACATATGGTGTAGTTGCCAAATACTATGTTTCATTAAATCCTGCTTTGTAGTTTCAGCGGGAATGTGCTGATGAACTTTGTGTCGGACAGACGGATGGGCATGGCAGAAAGTTAGGGAGGGGGTATATACTTATCAAGGGTCACTGTTGTTTTAGCTGAAAGCTAAAGCCAATATCAATTGAAGCAAGCAAAATGATACCCCGAGGATAAGACCCATGAGTAAACATGCATTTTGTATAACTATTTAGAGTATTGTTATTGATCAATTCATGTCTCTTAAATATGAAGTTGGCCTTCTTTGCCTTCTAGCAGATGAGATTTTTGGGGACGAAAGACTCATGTTCGCCGATATCAGTGCTGGCTTTGTCAAGCAACCTTCTATGCATTTCTTCATAGTTCTTTCAATGGACACAGTTGCATATCATTCAGTTCAATCAATCTATCTACCAATATTATAACAGTATATATCTATGTCCTTAGCTGATTTTGGCTTTCTATTTTGATCATATTTAGTTATTTGTTCTCTGTCAGTTTTTAAACATGTTTGAGTTTATGGTCTTCAAAATGTTTAGATTTTATCTGCACTGAAGAGACATAAGTTGTCGAAATGGCCATATGCAGAAACTAAATTTACAGTAACTTCGGTATTTTGTTATCTAAGTTTTACAGAAAAAATAGAATTTTGCAAAGAATTGCCATGCAATATACAACCGAAATTATCAGAACCCGAGGGTGATGCCCAATGCTTCTTATAATGAAAAATTTTGAACCAAACACAACTTTTAATTTTAAATCACTCTTTGATTTTTTTTATTAGAGTTAAATTTCCCACCACCCAATTTGTTTTCCTATTTTGATAATTTTCCATCATTCTTCCCATTTCCCAATTTTTTTTACCACTTTTCCCATTTTTCAAAACCGTGTCACTCCCCTCATACATGGACTTGAATTTCTAGACTTAAAACTTTGAATGTCTGAAATCAGCACTTGACAAGCGTCATGGTTCGGTTATTCCAATGAACTTCCGTTTTAGTTCATTTTAGTTGAGTTCATATTTTCAAAAGCTACGGCATATGACGTCAGCGTTTCACAACTCATTCACCATTCGGGCCTTTAATATGAAGAGCGATTTGACAACAGAGCGAAATTTTTCTCTCAAATATCCAGGTATTTCCCAATATTTACCTCCCTTTAGAGGAGGTGTAACTTCGGGACATCTGCATACTTCCGTTTCAAATTGAACGATAAAGTTAGAGGTGTCCGAAATTGGAAGGGATTTTACATATCGGATCAGAATATCACACGTTGTGGATACTTTACTTCCATTCCAAAAAAAATGGTATTATTGTTTGGGAAAAAAAAACGTAACTCGATGCATTTCTGGGCTGACGCATTTCTTTAAGATGTTAATTACAAGGTAAATTACGAGTGTTCCGAACTAACTGGAATAATTCATGCCCTCTCCGTATCCGATTCTCTCCTTCTACGATGTTAATGTAGCGATCGTAGTGAGTGGAATATAACGACTGGATTATTCGGGTAGTTAGTTTTGAACTGACACCTCCTAAAAAGGGACACAACTCTGTTGAAACATACAAAATATGTCCTGCATCCCGGATTCCGAAAAGAGGGAATATGCCAAGGTTATGTTTGGTATTATCTGGATAACAAAAATAGCTAAATTCCATGTACTTTTGTATGGAAAAAATACCTTTGTGTATTCTGATTTTTAGTAAATTTCCTGAAACTCAATTTCAGCAACATGAATTGCCTAGATTATAAGGGGAACCCATGCCAAAATGTTTTTGAACGGTGGTCTTAAATGAGTTATAATGGATAGTGCAGCTTTTGGTTGCCATCAAAACCAAACTAGAGAACTGAAATGTTAAGAAAAAAAAAAGGTATTCTGCTACATACTACCATGCTTCTTGTGCATACTACCATTTCAGCAATATTCGAAAACTGTATTTTAATGGAAACCCCTGCCCAAAGTTTTTTTTTGGAAAGGGACTTGGAATATTTTGACTTCATGCAGCTATCAGCAATATGTATTACCTAGATTATAACCCCTGCCAAATTTTTAACCAAGATGGGACGAAGTCAAACATCCTGCAAAAGTTACATTATAGGGCTCTGATTGAAATAAAAGAACTCATATGCTTATGTACAACTATTTGGTGCGTTTTCTGATCTTACTTGCGCAAATGTGAAACCTTTGTTAATAGTAAATCACAATTATGGGCGATGATTCGGGAACAATCATTTGATTTTGAAATAGGGGGATTTAGAAGGAGACTTGGGTCCGGACTATTTTTTTTCGATGAAATTTGATCCTGGATATTTTTTAAGTGCGCTTGCGCGAGCACATCTTATTTTCAAACTGTACCCTTATTTTATCTGAACTTTTGGGATCCCGGCTATTTTTAGTCCCTAATTTGTCCTGATTTTCTTTAACTTGTATAATGGATCTTTGATTTTTTTTTCAAACTCTCTCCATAAAAATCAAATAGTTTTCCCTTATATCCTTAAATTTAATCAAGAGCAGTAAATCATTCGCTACTAATTTTTTATCTTTATACCTAATGTATTTCATAGCTCACATTATCCGTTACATTCATGTATGATGCTTCTTTTGCCCCTTGCCAGACTTTGTGTTGTTTGTACGCATTTCCCATAGGATTTAATGTTAATTAAGTGCCTCGCCAACGACAAATCCATAAATCAAAATGCGGGGGTGGGGGGTTCTGAAAGAAGTTAATTTTTTCTAGAAAAAAAATTAAGACACATGGCACGCCTATAGATCGTCCAAAATATCCGCTGGTGATTATTTATTTATAATTAAACAACACTTGGTCATCATCTCATAACGAACATTCATGCTAAGTTTCAATACATCCATTCATCGGTTCTCTAAAGGATCTTTGTTTAAATTTCAATGCAGTTCAATACTAAATTTAGTTTCCAGCTGGCAGCAATTTGAATAAATTTTCGTCACCAAATTAACTGCACTTGTTTAGCATATCATAAGAACCATTACCATTTTTTAATCTGTAGAAGAAAATTTTTGTATGCAGAGCTGTCAAGGAGGTTTGGGTTCAAAGAGTGAGACGAAGGGCGTTTGGGGGAATAGCCTCAAAATTTGAATTTTAGAGACGCAAAGTAGTGCATTCTGAGAGCATTTCAAATGGCAGAAACAAGGAATTTGAAACCAAATTTTTCATTAAAAAGGGAAAATATAAAATTAGCTTTCATATCTGTGATTTCCATTAAAAAAGGGTTTTACTTCAGGGCCTGTAGTAGAAAATGAACCAGTATTATGGAAGGATGTACAAAACATCCCCTTATTTATGGTTTTACTTATTATGAAAAGGTCGTTTTTATACTTGAAATCTATTTTTCTTGGAGATTAAAAAAGCGTGACATTGAAAGGGTTGAGCGTGAGAGCGTGATTTGGTGTTGGAAAGCGTGACTCTCACGCCGAAAGCGTGAGACTTGACATGTCTGTGTATGCATATCCCATCATAGTGCAATTCATTTGAATTAGAGAAAGGTGCAAGTTTGAGTTATATATTTAGATCCACGTAGAAGACCTTTAAATGAAAAAAAAAGTTACGGTGGAGTTACGGTGGACGCAGATAGAGCTTGATTTCTCAGAATAACAATATCATAATTAGAACACATCGAAATGAAGATTTAAGCACCAAAGAACTGAAACTTTAACAACAGTTTCGTGGAATGAACAATTAGTAACAATTAAACATACAAAGATAAAGAGTGACAACGATGCTATGGAATTTGAAAGAAAGCCTAGAAATTTATGGGTAGCGGGTTGAATGATTCAGTACAAACATAAAGCGAAATAAAAACAACACTGGTTAAAAAACATAATGTTTGGGTAAGGAAGTAGGAGTAAAGCTAATTCGAGATAGGACATAGATTTTTCTAAGCATCCCCACATTCCCTTACAGTTCCACTCTTGTCTTTCGCGAAACTTACAGATATGGCGAGAAAAATAGCTTAATTTTTTTTAACTCTGAGTAGCTTCATTTGATGCCATTTAATATTTTTTTTTGTACTTCTAGTTTTTCACATATGTAGCATGCATGAGATCCTATGTTTCCACTAACATTTTAAAATGTCTATTCCAAGTTCAGTTTCCATGACAACACAAACTATTTTATTCCTAAAGACTCCGGCATCGGTGAAGTACACTTGCTAGTACAACATTGTTGTAATGTATTATCAAGTACAAGTTCTTTTAAAACTGGCGACAATATGTGCCGAAAATGTACTGCACATATTGTCGCCGGCGACAATATGTGTAGGCGACAATATGTGCAGGGCGACAATATGTGCCGATACGTCTGCACATATTGTCGCCGGCGACAATATGTGCAGGGGCGACAACAATATGTGCCGTGAAAAAAATAAAAAAGTTTTTTTCGCGCGAAGCACGAAAAAATTTTCTGTTCAGAAAAAAAACATACCCCCCCCCCTTCAGGTTAAATGATCGGTCCCTAAGATATTTCATATGTTTATAAGATAACTTATAAAGGATATGGCTATCTTCTTTTCGGTTTGATTATAATTCTGGCTTGCAATATGAATGTCAAGCTATTGCTCTTGCAATAGATTGAGATAATAACCTTGCACGTGTATTGTAAAGGGCTAATTACATGTAACAGGCACACAGTGAAAGAGATTAAATGGACTGGGCAACTGACACAAATTAATTCTGAGTTTGTATGATATGAAAGTTGAAAAACAAATATTTTGAAAAATCATTATATGGGAAAGTAAACATTAGTTTTGACGTATATTGCATGCAATGTTATCAGAACATACATATAAATCGCATTTTTGCATTAAAAATGGCAATTTATCTTTGTTTCCTTATATTGATATAACGATAGAAATCGTGGACAATGCGTTAGAAATCATAACATAGGGACACACGCATGCAGTTGAAAGCCAGGACTACATATAATTTGAAAAAT
Organism: Modiolus philippinarum; assembly: GCA_002080025.1. NCBI lineage: Eukaryota > Metazoa > Mollusca > Bivalvia > Mytilida > Modiolidae > Modiolus > Modiolus philippinarum. Next base: position 268,364 of record MJUU01046013.1, on the reverse strand, counting down.
ACACATTTTATTCCAATAACTGATTATTGTACCATTATTTAATAATTAGTTCTATCACAATTCACCTTATAATACTTTGAAAGATCTACATATCGCGCAATATACTATTTCAACACAAAAAAATCGTAGGAAATCAGGGACTCAGCAGTAGAAATCAGGACCGAATTGCAGTAGAAATCATGTTGTCGCAGGACAACGATACCTACGGTGAGCAGTGTAAATACAACACAAAGCTGGAAGTATAATAAGTTGCTTTTGGAGGGTTAGCTTGATCTGCTCCATGTTTGGTCCCGTCACGCAATTAGCTTAAAATAGGCAGTTGAAGATCTGTCAGTGTGGAAATACATTTTCTAATCCTTACAGCAACCCAATTAAAATTCATGAAAAATGTTACTTCTTTAAACCTTAAATTAGCACCATAGAAAAATAATATAATAATATAATAATCTCTAAATATACAGACAGGACACATGTGTATCACAAATATCACCGACAAAGACAGAACTACAAATAACACTGTATTAGGGTAATAACAAAATTACCACACAAGTAAAAGAGGAAACTTGAATCACAGTTCGGACCGAAACACAAATTTTTTCACAAGGGACTGATTTCTCTTGAAGAACTTTTTATGAGGCTGAACTTATTGAAGCCCTGATTCAAATAGGTGGTAATTATTGAAGGCCTGATTCATAAGCTGGTCTCGTGATATACAAGACAACAAGAAAACAAAAACACTGACGGTTTGAACCCTTTTTGAAAAACAAGGTTTGTCACCGGCTCATCTTATGAAAAAAGTTTTTTTTTTCTTTTAATGGTATCGCTTATTTTTGATAATACCATGACAATCACTTCAAAAGTTTGCATTTCAAATGACTAAAATATTTAAGTGTCAAATGTTAAATGCGGGGCTTGAAGTTTTGAACTATACTAGATAGTACTTTAAAGTACGTAAAGGTTTCAAAAGCCTCCTTTCTTATAATGCCAAATATCCTTCTGTATTCCTGACCGAACCATTCATTACGCCAGCAGCAACAAAATACCGATATTGCAGAATATATTGGTTTTGCAAATAACCGTTCTCATATACCAAGGACCACAATTAAACGATGAAAGGAATATGATAGAAAACAAATTACAGTTATTCACTATATTGTTTTCTTTAAAAATCATGGATAAAAAAACTGGCGCATAAATCTCTGAACAAAGTGTGGCAACTTCCAAAGTACTCTGAAATATATGTTCTCCTTCATAATTTTCCATTTCCCCAGCACCTGTGACGTATTTTACTTCGACGCAGTTGTCGTAACAATTATCAGTGAAATTGTTTATTATCAAAATGATTCTTTAATTAATCAAAAATATCACATATTTTCCTCAATTTTATACTTTTCATTTTAAGAAAAACATAATTTTGGTCTTGTTAATGGCTAACCAGTATAATACTCGATAACCATATGCTTGGCATATGCGCAACTGGTATCAGAATAAGGGTAAAGGGAACGCAAGCAACCATGTTTTTAATTTTGTTCGTTTTAAGTCTGTGATGGAAATAAATGTAAAGATTATTTTTAAACTTAATCATGCAATTAAGACAAGTAAATGTATATTATTTTGCTTTCGATCGGAGTTTGAACTTGCATCCGTTTGAAGTATTTTGACGTCATAGACATAAACAGCAATGGAAATGTGAAATTTGCCCTCTCAATTCTTCAGAATTGAAAATTCGATTTTCTTTCATATTAGAAATCGAAATATTTCTTGGCAGGTATATGGTCATGGGCTTGGCCTTTATATTCGTAAATTCAATCCTTCGCAAAAGCTCTGGATTAAATTCGAATATGAAGGCCCAGTCCTTGGTTCAATGACAATAACCATATACCTGCCATGAATTATTTCTTAATTTTCATTTATTTTAAACAGTTTAAATTACTGTATCATTCATTCCTCATTGTGTCTTTTGTAAAAAAAAAAAAAATTTTAATAAAAAGATAAAAAAAAAACAGTAGTATACCGAATGAACAAAGCATAAGATTACATAAACCAATGTCCAGAGACAAGGCAAAAACAAGAACACTAAAAACACCAAATTATGACAAAATATCAAAATTACTGCAAATTTACTTTCTGTATATTGCCATTTTAATAACTAATGTCTCATCAGTGCAGTTAAATCAAAACATTGGAAATCCAGAAATAAAACAGTGTACTAAAGCTGATGAAAAGGATGAAAAATTGCCGAAATTACATTTTTTCCATTCCTTAGTTTTACAGAATCTTTTTTTTTTCTTTGTTGATTGTCTTAAGTAGTTTCCGAAGTTTTCCATGTTTTCAATGTTTCCAATTAAATGACAAGATGACAAGACATATTTGTCAAACCTCATGTAAAGTATACGTGAGTTACCTCTGAACAAAAGCTAAGAAAAAAAACTCACTTGAAAAACAATGAGAAACTGAGCGATAGCAATGATTCACTTCTTATTGACAGCATTACGAGAAAATTTGTATGTGCAACATACCCCAATTTAAACTTATATATGTTAAAATAAAACATTTGTTCTTGGTTTTGCATGTAAGCTATTGAAGAACGACTGGAAAAGGTCGAGGAATCTAATTCAAGAAATGTATGTAAATTAAAGGCAACAATAAAGATTGTTGAAATCCTGTCTCAAAAAATTGAACGTTTGTCTACAATTGTATCCCCGGAAGACAGATTTGGAAATACAACAGAAGATGAACATCTGTCCGAACGGGAAAACACTAATGATACAGCCATGCAACATTCCAGAGTTCGTGATGACCTTGAACAGAAAAGGGTTCAAGATTTGAAACATAAAAACACAAGGAGATTAAGTATTTCTAACATTATCGAAAGTAATGAAATAACGGATAGCGTTGTACAGATCACAGAGAAAGGAACAGAAGAACTCCAAAATGGACATCAGCAGACAAGTGAGGAAAGGAACATTAGGCAAAGGGCTCCAATGAAAAGGATAGCCACATCAGAATTAAAACAGAAACCAAAGAAAATACGATCCAAAGCTGGATACAAGTTTTGTTTGACTGGAACTAATGATGATAATAGATATTCATACTTCCAAAACAAGAATTGTTTCAAAGGAGAATTGTTGCAGCCAGCCATGGAAATGAATCATAAACCAAACTTTTCACAACCTAATATCGTTGTTATACAGGAAAGTGATAGGTAAATGAAATGTTAGAGAAAAAGAAGGGAAATAATGTATGTTTTATATTGCATTTATATTGCATGGTACTTCTCTTGATTTCCCTGACGTCCTAACGGCCTTTTTTGATTTGGCTAGTTTTATAGGATCCCATGGCTGCCCAATACTTGTGTGTCTTCTATGAAATGGAATGTAAAGAAAATATTAAACATGAAATTTTGACACCTTAGACGGATTCTTAATATAAAAAAAATTATCTAAGTAGATACTGAAGTAAACAGAAGAGAATTTCCATTATCTAAAGGAAGCTGAATACACTTTAGTTGCGCTGTATTTTGAAAGGCAATTTGTAATGGTTCTGTTCAGGTGAAAATGTATTTGAGATTTTTATCCATGTATTTCGCTTATTTCTAGATGACATTAAGATATAGCGGGGTCACTGTATATATGATGTTATTATCAATAGTATTTCTCATCTAGAATTTTGTATAAACCATAATGCCTAAATTCTACAAAACAGCAATGTCAAAGATTTTGTTGTAGTTTTTCTGTGCAGTGAAACTCCTCCTTAAATCAACATTAAGATATCTGGTCTCACATTTTTAACAATTCTTTATTTTCACTGAATTTTATATTGATTTGGATTTATGTAATGTTTTCTTTTTTTTTCTTTAAATTTTTATATTTGAATTGCCTTGTTGGGCATTACTATTATCAATTTTTTTTTACTGCGAATTTAAGTAGATAGATTATTTACATTTTCTCATGACATATTGTTCAATTCTCGAAATGAAACATACAAAACAGTTAATACAAATTAAATCTATTAATCTGATTTGCTCATTCAATGAATTAACCAATTCTGATCTAATGAACAATGGCCATAACTTTGCGGTCAAAGATGATATTCTTGCTACCAAAGATTGCAACCCTGTGATCATGGTTTGCAATATTTCGATCAAAGGTTGTACAAATTTATTATCATTGATCGCGTATCCCGTATGATCAATAATCGGAAGAAATACCGATCATTGATTGCAATCTTTGACTGCAAAATGATCATTAAGGGTCACAAATTCTACCAACTTGAATTTTCACAATGCAATATATTGCTATTTTTCAGCTGGGTCGATACCTCTGCTTATGTCAGTATCCAAAGTTAACACCATCGTAGTAGTTCGGTAAATCCTCCGCTTTGAAGGTTCTGGCTTTATTTGATTTTTAATTAGTTTTTTACATTTACATTTGTATTCCCCTAGCCGTAGAATAGAACAAGTATATAAGTTATCCTAAACCATGTTCGAAAAACTAATGTTACAAGTTCCATATGCACCATCCTGATCACTATAAAAAATGTTTTTTTTTTTTTTTGCAGAGATGTAAACAAACGAAAAAGTTTTTTTCCATTTCTTAAGCATAAGAAACAATTACTTTACCTAAAAGAGGAAGCTTTCTATAATGCCATCCCTTGGAAAGATTAGTTATATATATATTTGTCTTTTGAAAATTTAAAGCTATCATACCATCCAGAGTTAGACAAAACTCTATGCACAAGCTATAAAGCATATTTAAAAAGCTCAAATTTTGCCAGGCATTATTGCCCGTTGTATTGAAATTATCGTTTTGGTTTTCCTGCTTGATGACGTCAGTCTTGGAAGCATTGCCCTGCAACATTTACATCGTATTTTTCATTTATTTTATTGTGTCTAACGCTTGATTTAATTTAAACAAGATTAAACTGTTTATAAATCCTTGCCTTCGGAGTTTTTACCTAGAGAAAATGTTAAATATGAATGGACATTTAAAACTATTTTGCCGATATTTCTGAACAGATATCTAGTTCACAAAAAAGGTCAAAAGACGTTAAAATTTCTCCTGCCCATTAGATATCTATTAATTAACCGAATACTTCACTAGTGATCAGCCGTATTCCGAATAAAGTTTTGCCGAGCAGCGACTCGCTCGCGAGGATAAAAATGTGAATCCCGGGTTACAGTTTATAAACAGGGTAAAAATGCTTTATCCTTTTTGCATATACCATGATGGTGACAAAACATGTTTAAATTGACCTGTGTTATCGATTACGTAATATAAATGCAAAAACAGCACTGAGCAATAATAAATCAGAATGCATTTTTAATATAGTTGTAATTGTATAAACCAATTTATTTTCAATATAACTCATGCTGTAAACTCTAATTCAATAACGTTTAATATATAGTTAAGAGATACTTACTATTCATTGCTACAATGCATATATATATATGAAAATTAGTGACTTATACCAAACCCGTTTTTAACCAGATTGTCGACAGCACATAGTCCTACAGTCACTAAAAGACAAAAGGGAATTATGACAATGGCACAGATGACGGAAAGAGGTAAACATAGTCCTGCTCAAACTTTTATTTTTAAAAATCGAACCATAAAAATAGTTGAACATGATTCTTGTAGTTCAAATAGAATTTGTTTTGTAACAAATGCCATAAAAATCACTATCTACAGTGCTTTTTGTCAAATGTTACGAATAATTACATTATGCAAACAAAAAAAAGCAAACAGTTGTTTTAATATCAATATACAGAAGATAATTTCAAGCAGCAGTACATTATAAAGAAAGGTTGGCAGTAAACATCTACAATGGACGAAACTTACAATCACAAGCCACAATTTACAAGGGAACTACACTAGAAAAGCATATAACAGACAAAAACAAACTTAAATAACGATAGCAGCTCCGCAATGCTGGACTTGGTACCGGCGGTGAGGTTATTCCTGTTTATGGATACCCAAACTCCCCTATCCCGTTTCCCACTAGTATAGTAAACATACGAATAAAACCCAATACAAGTAAACTGCTAATTCGAAGACCACTGTCTAGAAAAGATTTGGACAAAACGTAGTTTTGGAAGATGGAACAAAAATTGCTCGCCGCCTTAACTACCGGCTAACTCAAGGAACCTGTTCGACTGGTAAAACACTGTCGCACTACAAAAGAAAAATCAAACTAAAATGTACGGGAAGGGTTTTGGAAAGAGTCATCATGTATTTAAGTAGACATAAGGGGTCTTAAAGTAAGCAAAGACAATTGGAAAACATTGCATAATAAAAAAAAATGAGAAGCAAAAAAACAGAAAAAATGTAATGCCAGAAAAACAGGAAAATAAGTTAAATTGACACTTTTATACGATTGAAATTATTATGTCATTCTTTGATCAATTTGTGTTCTCAATTGTCTTTCATATATAAAACTGGCTTTTCAATTTGTTGTAGATTTTGACCACAAAAAGGCAGTTCATTCGATGATCGAATGGGCAAATATTGCAACCCAATCACAACTAGAAGGTTAGTACATGGATATGACTGTATTTTCATACTTACAAACATCAAGAATACCATTAAAGATTTATGTTGCTTTCAAACTTTAAGATGATAGGAATTTCAGTATCCAGATATTTATTGGACTACTGACAGCGAATCGTTGTTAGTATATTCAGTTTAGACCTATCAAAGGAAAGATTTGCGATGTATTCCGGTGTTAACATTTGCAATTTAATTGTTGTTTTACAGTGTATTGATACATTCATCACATACAATCATTTGTATGAACAGTTAGTTGTTTTGATGAGGTATTGGTGTGTTCTTGACTGAGTAAGGTGTTTAGCCTCAGTGTGTATAAATGATAATAAATTGATAAGAAATGCTATTAGAGTGTGAAAGGTTAACATTTGTATAAGGATTAAGAGAAACACGACGTGTTGAAAATTTCAACACTTTGGAACCAACGGTAGATTTCAAGAAATTACAGTTGAAATATTAGGATTCTATTAAAACCAATATTGAACAATTAACATATAAAAATCAAAGCATCTGTAATCCATAGAGCTAAATGGACGTATTATCCAGTGGTATTGTCTCTCTACAAATTCCGTTCACATTCAATCGGATTTCCGAACTGATGCTCCAACGTTTCGCAAAAAATTTGCATCACACAATGATCTTCGCTCAGTCAAAAGTAAAAGTTTTCTAGCGATAAAACTAAAGTCCTAATCACACAAACCAAATAATACCTAAACGCTGAATTTGCTCACAAGGATATGATCAAATCTGTTTACAAAATAGATGAGGCTCAAATATTATTTACATACAAGTCAAGTAAATTTTATTGAAAGGTCGGTGAATGCAACAATAAAACATAAGCTCTGTAGATATTTTAAACCGACTACATAATAAGGTAAGACACACAAGCACTGTAAAACTGCATACATGCTCAGACTTGCACTTAAAAAAAACTACATTATATGTTCAGACAAAACACTATACACATACACATACCGAAACTTGCAATGAAAATGCACAAAGATGAAATATTTCATACATAAAACGTCTTAGAAAGTCAGAAGTGTAATTTAGCATAAAAGCAAGCAGGGCAATATAAAAATTAAAGCATGGTAGATGAAATATAAGCCATATTATGCAAAGAAAAGCATTTAAAGCACAATTTAAGTTTCAAATCATATATAGCACAAATAAAGAAGCACTTATTTTTTGGGAGTTCAAACTGTTGGTGCTTTAGTTTTTTGTGTTGTGTATGTAATGTTCGTGTGTTTTGTGGGCATGTGGTGTCTTTGGTCTTCCGTTTTCTGGTTTTCTTGCTTTTGCCTTGTCTCTGGACTTTGATTTGTGTAATCTTGTGCTTTGTTCCTTTGGTATTCTACTGCCGTTGTTAAGCTGTAAAATACAAAAGCAAAGCAAAAACACAGTGTGACATGCTGAAGCAAAATTTGTATACAGGAAGAACAAGAACTTCCCTTTCCCTCCCATTTCCTAATTAAATTTTTGAATTGGTTAAAGCTCATTTCCTCCTTAAAGTTGTTTGGCAAATCATTCCACAATTTTTCTGCTGCATATCTAATAGAGTGCAGGTCATACCTTGTTGTATTCACTCTAGGGATATTCATCATGTTTTGTATCTAAAACAGTAATAGTTATCTTTAATAGTTAGTAAATCATGTAGATAGTTCGGTGTTTTTGCTTCGCACCACGGTGCGAAGCTCTTAGTTTCATAAGATATTCACGCCATCTTGAATATTAAAAAGCCATTTGGAGAAATTTCATTGGCTGATTTCTGTTTTTCACAGAAAAACAAAGCTGGAAATGGAAACGAAAGTAACATTCTGATCCGGGTCTGTAATATAGACTTGTAGAAAATGAGTACGTTGATCCCGCATACATACAAATTTGAGTACATTGATCCCGCATACATATAAATTTGTAATCGGAGAATGAAAGACAACCTAATAAATTAACATGGGATGTCAAATGCATTGTTTTTTCAAAACTCCAACAATTCGGAAGAAGAGACGATATTCTATATCAAAGAAAACGCAGTTACGCAGTTACGACAGTTGTTTTTGTTTCATAACATGAAATGAACGACAAAATCAACAAAGAAGAAATCATGCGTTGTCAATTTTGCTGTCAATGACATGCAGTCCTTTTCTTGCATGTAAATTGGTCCATTTTTATTTGTATTTTTTTTCTAAGCTCCCTGCGTATGACACTCAAAGACATTACTATCACATGATGTTTTATTGTTAATCATATGACTTTTTCTCGCGCAAAAATAATTCTAGTCAATACTACGTTTGAAATAGCGTAAAATTTAGTGTACTTGGAGAGCTTTTTCAATATCACATGATATTCGGTCAATCATGTGACTTTTCCGCGCGAAAATAATTGTGGTAAGCACAACGTTTGAAATAGCGTAAAATCCGGTGTAAACAACGCCCTACATAAAAAAATAAGATACAGCGAAGCTATCCAAAGCTTTTTAGGAAGCTAAAATTTGTTTATTTATTATTTTATATACCTCAATATCTAGAAAACACAGTCTGCGTATTTGATCATTATAAATGAACTTTAAAGCCTTTCCCTAATTTTTTTCTAATTTCTTATTATTTCCCTCCCAACATAAATGCCAAACTAACGGACAATAATTAAAATTTGATAATATGAATGAATAATATATGGTTAATTTACCAAATTTACTAAGCTGATTTCTGATTCGTGGAAAAAAAATTTGATCCTATGGGAAAATCACATTTTCATCTTCTTCTCTGAAACCACTGAAGCAAATTCAACCAAACTTTACAGGAATGATGCTCTATAGATCCTCAACAAAAATTGCTCATTTTGTTCAGTTCCGGTAAAAAAACATGACTGCAAGCGCAGAACTTAGGTTTAACATTAGACCCAATGGGAAAAATCTTATTTTCATCTTCTTATCTGAAACCACTGAAGCATATTCAAGTAAACTTTACAGGAATGATGTACTAAAGGTCCTCAACAACGAATGTTCATTTTTTCTGATCCCAATAAAAATGACCGCCAGCACGGGACATAGTTTAACATTGGACCCTATAGGAAAATCACATTTTTATCTTCTCTTCAGAAACCACTGAAGCAAATTAAACCAAACTTTACAGGAATTGTGTATGGAAGGTCCTTTACGAAAATTGTTTGTTTCATTTCCATCAGCTGCTCTGAAATTATTGAAGCAAATTTAACTAAACTGTATTGGATACATCGGCAAACGAATACCGAAGCATATTGGAATGATGTATAGAAGGTCTTTATATTGGAATAATGTATAGAAGGTCTTTTGCACAGATTTCTAATTTCAGTAGGATCTGACAAAAACAGGGGTGCCAATGAGGAACAAAGTTAACATTAGACCCAATGAAAAAACATTTGGTCATGCATTGTATAAAAGCATTTTATCAGGTGAGCGATATGGGCTCAATTTCTGTGCCTCTAGTTATTATTCGTGATAAGATGATTTGGCACTTTGATGCTCATCTTTCAGATTTCTTAATTTTCTTGAAGACAGTTTCTTATCTGTAATTTTGGTATATTCTTATAAGTGATTATAAGCTGTTTTAATACATACAAAAAGCCCTCAGAAAGATTTCTAGTACCGAATTGTTATCGTTACTGCCAATAACAGCTTTATTGAAGGGGAGACATCGGTTTTAGTTGACTAAAACACTTCCATTTTTTTTAATTCAATGGCATTTCAGCAGGAGAAACAAGTATTTTTTACACCACCCTGTTCGTAAACGGGAATTGACAATCAACACGTTCGTGAAAACGTTTAACACAAGAAGCCAATGTCATGAATCTATCCCAGTAAATATGAATGCAATGTTGATTACTTTTTTTGCAGTTATCCTTACAACCACTTAAACTATATTTAAATGCAGTACCAAGAAAAGATATATGTTTTATCACCGCCTATCCTTACCTTTTCTCTGGTAAAATTAGAATGACAGGAGATGGAGTAAATGCACATGGTAAAAACAAGCGATGGAACAACGCTTTCATTGTTGTTTTTCATCTTGAAGTCACCATGAGGCCTTCAGCAATGAGCTAAGAATATAGATGAAAAAGTATAGATCAAATCTTTTTGCAAAAATGTCGGAATGATCTGTCATAAAATGTGACACTACTAGAACTCAACGATGTATCAGCGATAGCACAATAATGATCAAATAAATTCAAAAGATATCGACCATGCGGTTCATATAGTTCAATTTATATTTCAGTGGCTCTCAAGATTGCATGCAGATCAGATAATATAAGTTTCCGTGGTCACGATTATGTCATCTTGATGGACATCTCGGAAAGTATGCGAGGAGAAAAATTTACTTTGATGACGAAAACGGCAATAGAATATCTTAATGGTACGTATATAATATACAGTTGAACGTCCGAGTACCGGCCCCTCTTAAAACCGGATCCCTCTATAAACCGAACGATATGTTTTTGTCTGGATTTTTTTCCTAAATAAATAAGTTAAAATTTCCTCTGAAAACCGGCCCCTCCGAATTCCGGCCATATAGATCCGTCCCCAAAGGAAATATTCTTCTCAAATTCAACTCTGAAAACCGGACAACTTTTAATGCGGACAATAAACTCGACCAAATTATTCAAAATGTCACATATTTCTTGTCATTTTAATTGATAAATAACTACATTTGCCCAGATTACCAATTATATGGATTGAAATTTACAAGAATGCCAGAAAAAATAATAAAATAGCTAACTCACTGCCTAAACTGACCCTACAAATCATATGTTACACTTCCGGTATAAATGTTCGGATTTATAAGGACCGGATTTCGAAACCTTCGAAAACTGGAACCTCTTAAAACCGACCAATTTTTGGAGATTCCACTGTATATTGAAGACTTTTCATATTTGTATAGTATTACAACAACATTGAATTGATTTCGTATTTATGAAAAAAGGATATAGAGTTTGAAAGTCTAGTTCGGTTTATACCTTCCGGTACACGAGTGCCCGAGAACCGCTTTTTGACAGAAAAATGTAACATCACAAAACAAATATTTGATCTTCAGATGACAGATCTTCGCGAAAAATATTTTCAATCAAAGATATTATATTGAATGCTTTACGCATATGAGTCGTCAATGAAATATTTTCCCTTTTTGCTGGACTTAAAGTTTCCGAATAAACGCAAATGGAAACCACTACTTATGTTTATCGTCCTATGTTTACTTTGCCTTTCTTCGGCCTCTAATATTTTCATGAAACTTATGGGAGAATTATTTGAATTATTTGAGATTTTCGAGTATTCCTATCATTGTATATTTAGATGATGGATAATATTGTCGTAACACGAATCAATAAACAATGAAGGGATGTGGAGTAAATGCGCATGCGACAAAGTCTCTGCAAAGACATGGTATATCCATGCAAAGGAACAACGCTTATTTTGTTGCTCTTCATTTTGGAGTCACCATGAGACCTTCAACGATGAAACTTGCTCATACCTCATAGTAAGTTCAAGATTGCCCCTGGCACAGGTTTATGCAGAATTCTTTGCTACTTGTCGAACAACGCTACATCCATGTCTTTTCTGGTCATGAATGAGGGATCGTCAACAAATATGAATATAACTGGCAAAGTGATCTTACAATTACTGTCATCCATTGCCCTATAAAAGCACTAGTTTCATAAGCTAGTGGACGATTACGGCAATCAATATCTGAATATGTCCAAACCAATAAAGAAAGTAGATTTTATAGTCGATGAAGAGAAAAGTATCAAGAATCCAACCTCAAATTTAGAATGGCTGTGTTTCCTTTGAGATTTAGAAAAGGGGAGCATAGAAATTCTAGAGAGTGATATAGAAAACTCTTAAATAGTTTGCATTTATGTACAGTGTTAAATTCTTTACAATCAGTGAGTGCTAGGTTAAAAAGTATCAGTTATAGGCGTGATCATATCTATGTCCTTTGCGTTAGGCAATGTGCCTCGGATTATGACCCGAAATTTACATGTCCAAGTTTTGAATAAATCGAGATTGGATGACTACCTTGACCTTGATCAAAATCTTTTGTTGAAGTTTGGTTCAATAAAGTAACAGTCTACCATTCAGGTCAATATCGCAAATATACAAAACAGTTGAGCGTATTGTTTTCACAGACGCCAGTGATTAGGCAGCTGCAGGCGTTGTGTAACAAAACGAAATATTACACGTTATGTTTGATGAAACAAAGCGGAAACAAAGTTCTACATACAGAAAGCTTAAAGCAGTAGAATTTGTATCAAAATGTCTTAGTTCACACAAAAGTAGATGGTTCATCAAATTTTATTCTGACAAACAAAATGTAGTTCGCATAATTAACTTGGGAAGTACAAATGTATGAAACAATCTATTTTTAATCAATGTCTTAAATTGAGTATTCTTCTTGATATAACATAGGTCCAAGACTTAAAGGAAGTAAGAACCGAACCTTCAATGCAAAACGAATAATCAAAGAACAATGGCAACATCGGAGACAACAAAAAAAAAACAGACACACAACATGAGCACGGCACAGACAAGAAAAATGTAGACACACATACACATAAAGATGAACAACGCGGACCCAATAAAACCATGGGTGAGCATCTCCTGCTTCTTTTAAGACAACCGCCGTGTTGAACATGTCAGTCCGGAGCATGTTAACATGTTAAACACAGAAGCAGATTTTAATAGCAAAGTGTTTGACTTTGACAACTTGGAAGATTTGATTTGTTTGATAAAAAAATGGGTGTGCACACATTCGTTCGTTTTTATTTTGGCTGATAATAAAAAGTTAAAAACAAAATTCTCAATTTTTAACTGCTTGCACTTCTGGAGTCAATGCATTTGGTTATATAATTGGTCACTTAAAAATAATTGGTTAGTATCACCAATTCATTGTATTTCTAATGTCATAAAACATTTACTTCAATAAGGTGGTCATGGATGAACAAAAAAGGGATATGGTGTAAATGTACATTGGACCAAAATCCCTATAAACACATGGTAAGATTAGGAAATTGGAACAACATTTTTATTGATGTTCTTAATCTTGAAGTCACCTTGATTGTCTTTGAGTGGAAATCGGTTTTCTTTATGACATGTATTATAAAGGAGACTTCGAATGGTTTGTCAAGGATCATGTTGGATATGAAAAAAACAACGAATGTTTTCATACAAGGTTCGCATAAATTAAGTGTGTTGCTTGTGCACCATTTGTTAGTCTTGAGCTTGTCCTGAAAATTGATTGCAGAAATTTAGCTTTATATTAGACGAACCAGAGGAAATATTTTCATTGATCGTGCTCTATTTTCACTTTTGTGAGTGATTTGTTTTCTATCACTTTGGTGAATGATTTGTTAATTTCATTTTGCTGAGTGATTTGTTCTAATCACTTTGAAGAGTGATTTGTTCTAATTACTTTGGAGAGTGATTTGTTTTTGTCACTACTTAATAAGCAACATGTCTTTTGACACTTTGAAGTGCGATACGTATTTACATACCACTTAGGTGATAGAGAATTATTAAAGTTATAAAAATCGCACTAGCACGCAGACATTGATTTGGTAATAAGTTATTGTATAGCTGGTCATTTAGGTAAATGACTCGTTGTGTTACTTTTATTTTTAATTGGTTTAATTTTCAGCCAGTCATTCCATTATTGCATTCTTGTTTCAGAATTTGTATTCCTTTAGGACATGGCAAAAATTAGTACCTATTTCCACTGATGACAACCTAGGAGCAGTTGCTTAACAAATTTCTCTTTTGGTTTAATCGGGGAAAGCAGATAACACGAATAAAAATATATACGACGTTTTTTGTTGGTAGCCCAGAATATTTCATCGTGTCTCACTACATTACATTACTTTTACTTATATAATTAAATTTTCATATCAATTTCACATATGTTGTGTGTTTATTGCTTATTGTTGTAAATTGAATGAATAAAGATGCTCGAAGTTGTAGCGAGCAACGCATCTTATTTCATGTTCTTTTGTTTTATACCTACTCTAGAAAGAACAATAATTATTTTCGATGACTAATTGAAACTACCTGCGAAATGAGATGATTAGTATATTTCTTTCATAGTGAACATTTGGATAATTTATGATTTTTTTTTATTCCAGGACTCCAGTCGATAAGCCTGCAACACAATGTACGCGACAATATTGGACTTGCCTGCTTCGGAGAAGAAACAAAGTTAATAACGCATCCAATCGCGGACTATGATCATTTAAAAGAAGAGATTGGTAATCAAATATTTAGATTAGATATAGTCTACATATTGTTGTGAAATTACAATGATTCTGGAAAACATCTTTGGTAAGCAGTTTGATTTGATCTGTCCAAGATATCGGACGTATTTTCCGATCTCCTGGCCATTTATAAAATTGGGATTCAATATTTCAATAACTATTTGGTATTTTGGGTTGGATTTAAGCTTTATATATACTAGATTCAGGTTTATTTAGTCGTCACAAGCGATGAAATTCTCGAGTTGCTAAACTTAAATATTGACTTTACTTTAAGGTTTCTATAGTTAGATCCCGGGGTTTTCTTCCTGTTCAAATTGTTTTTAGATCTTCGAGATTTAATTATTATTGTCATTTAATATTAATTATATGGGTTGGGCATTTACTGAATTGTCTGAATATTTTATTGTTTATTTATTTGTTTTTGCTAACTGCTTTGACTGTGTAACTTGATTGTTGTTAATGTTGATATTGCAGAATAAACATTCTTTTTTGTATATTGTTTTGAAAATTGAATCACCGCTCGGATTCACATTTTTATAAAACTGGTAGATGGTTTTTCTGCAGTATCAATATCAACAACAATCAAGTTTCAGACTTAAAAACAGTTGGCAAATTTACAGATAAATGCGAGTATTATACAAATGTTAACGATTTTATAATAAAATAATGTTTATAGTCCAATCTTATTTTAATCCAAATTTTCAAAGTAGGACGGAACGTTAGACTGATGTCAAATTTCTCCCTTTTCACCCTGTGCTTGTAAAGCAAAAAGTCATAAACAAAAGTAATATATATTATTTCATTTCGTTTTCATTTTGTTTGGATTCATCATCAATCAAAGATGCCACCACTTAAACTGAATCAATCTTTACAACAAAATAGAATTTGCAGACTAAAGATAGTTGATTTCTTTATGATCTGACAGTGATATGCATGTGTATATATATATATACTTTGATTTCCAGCAAAACTGAAGCCTGGTGGATCATCACCCTTAGCTGCCGGACTTTTAATGGCGTTATCAGGAGTTACTCATTGTAAGTAAATTTATTTTTACTTTAATAACCATAGCTTTCTAAAACATTACTTTTGTTTTACTAGAACAAACCATTAAGCTTGTTTAAGGAAGCACGGTATCACCAATGTATTAGCTGATCTCCATATATATAGATGATATTTTATCACTAAACAACCCTCTCTTTGGTGACTTTCTTCATCTTATCTATCCAGAAGAGCTCGAAATTAAGGATACTACAGATATTTCAACATCGGCTTCGTTCCTTGACTTTCATCTTGAAATTGACGACAGAGGTACACTACAAACCTTGCAGTATGACAAACGACAAGGATGACTTTAGTACAAATAAAGATAACTTATACAATCAAATGACTAAATACCGAAGTTACTGTGAATTTAAATTCTGCATATGCGCATTTCGACAACTTATGTCTCTTCAGTGCAGATAAAATCTAAACGTTTGGAAGACCATAAACTCAAAGATGTTAAAAAACTAATAGAGAACAAATTACCAATATGATCTAAATGATAAGCCAAAATCAGCTAAGGACAGAGCTTTGCATGAGGGAGATACTCCTTAGTTTTCAACAAAATTTACAAAAATTTAGATATTGTAAGGTTCCAAATAGATTCGCCTTTCGGGTCAGCACCGAAGTACTGACTACGGGGCTTGTGAATACCCTCGGGGACTAACAGTCCACTAGCAGTGGCATCACCCAGTGGTCACAAATGACTAAATACCGAAGTTACTGTGAATTTAAATTCTGCAAAAGATCATTCTTTTTTAATTTCGTGGAATTTTTTGCCACGAGTGCAATTGATGAATCTTCTTACTTTGTCGTACTTTTGTCTGTTGAATTAATTTTTCAACAAATCTTAACAATTTCAAATGAGAACTGGCCATTATTCATCCGAGTTATCTACGTATGATAAGTTATCTAATATTTAAGGGACTGACCATTTATCTTAAAAAGGGGGCTACGTTTTTTCCATTAAAGAAAAACATTTTGAAGCGGATTTTTTGTCAAAAAGATATTTTGGCTGCAAAAATGATGAAAAAAATATTCTGAAGGAGGCTTTCTGTCCAAAAATGTAATGCTTGTGTAGAAAAAAAAATGTTGATAAAAGTTTAAAAAATCACTCGAGAGGAGTGAGAAAGATTCTGTCCGGAATAAAAAAAACCACGACCCCCTTTTCAAGTTAAATAGTCGTTCATTAATGGTAAGTTTGCTATATTTTGTATTGCAGGTTCTTCTAGAACGATAAATCATCATGACTTTCTTCCTGGAATAATTGTAATGACGGACGGTGTACCAACACGTGTGGAGGCCTTAACAGAAGATGATAGTACCAGCTGTCATTATCTGTCATCTTTTATGGTATTCTGTATAAAATTATAACACATATTTGACTGTAACGAAACTTGTCAATTTATCCTAAAGTACTGAAGAAAAAAACGTCAATTTTTTTTTATCTATCTTCTCTTTTTCGATGCTCTCATTAATCAATGATTAAGATATAAGAAAAGTTTGGTAAATTACCGCTTCAATACAATGCACTCACCTGTTTATTTGTTATAGAATCAAATTAGAAAACCCTTCTTGATAAAAGAGAGATCATACTCTATTCTTGGGAATGTGGGAATCTATTTTCCCTGATTACATTCGACAAATACCTGAAGTTAATGATCATTTAACCCGACAAACAGAGTTGGGTAATGTTTATATTTATTGTTTCGTCCTACTGTCTCTCATCACAAGCTAGGTATTCAATTTGTTTGGATACTTATACCCCCCACAAACGAAGCTTGGAGTATATAGGTTTCAGCCTGTCTGTGTGCGTCTGTCTGTTTGTATATCCGACTGCACATAGGGTACCACTTTTGTGTAATCAACTCCTCCTTGTCTTCTTATAAAATTTTAGTTTCTTGATATTCGGGTTATTTGATGTAGTTTGTTTCCATTGATGTATTCACTTTTTACTTTTTTGGGGTCATTTAGGGCTTTCTATATGACGTGAGGTTTCTCACTGATTTGAAGACCGTACGGTGGCACCTAGATGCTTTGTTTTGGGTCGTTTTAACCTGATTGGATGTTGTCTCCTTGAAATTAACCCCATTTCCTTTCTTTTTCATATTGAACATGTGCACCTCTTATATTGGTTGCATTTTGCATTTTTTTTTCAGATTTCGGGGCTAGTTGAACTTTTTTCAACAATATTCTATCTGCAGGGTACCCTTTTGTGTAATCAACTCATCTCACAGCTTTGAACCTCTAAGTCTGAAACTTTGCAGAGTGTTTCTATATACATTGAACGCATGCATCTCCTATTTTGGTATAATTATGTTTTTTTTCTGGATTTTGCAGATAGTTGAATTTGGTCATTTTTGGACAATTTTCATTAGTAGGGTACTCATTTTGTGTAATCAATTGCTCTCACTGTTCTCGAATCTTTATCAAGAGATCTGAAACTATCCACAGTGCTTGTATATTCATCGAACATCAGTAACATGTACATCTTTTGTTTTGGTTGAATTTTGTAATTTTTTCCAGATTTCATTTTTCACGTTAATTTTGTATGCATAAAAAAATTGCGACGTGGCCAATGATTGAAGTTCATTTTTATCTTTAGAAAAATACATATTGTTAACCATTTTATTCAAAATGTGTTTCTTCCTAGTTTCAAAGATATTAAGTTTTTATTTTGATGGATAATTGTGCTACATCAAAAGAATTGCATGCTACTTTGATTTTGATTTCTGGAATTTTTATTTGAAAAATACACATTATTGAACAAAGTAATTTTCTTCAAATATTACTTCCAGACCATATTATTTGACCTTTTTTTAAAGTTTTCATTTAACAGATTGATTTTCAGATATATTTGCTTTTGAATTTTAAGGTACAAAGATTGTTCTTTTGTTGTTGAGTATTCATTGAAGGTTGTAATAAAAAGACTTTATGATTTCAATTATATCGTTTAGGAATTTCAGACTACAGAAAGAGACAATGAAATAATTAGTGCAGTAGATAACATATCAAAGCGAGGAGTTAAAATTTATTGCATACCATTTGGATCTGCAAATACAGATGTGAGTATAAAGAATTAAAAAAACAGGATAATAGTAGACATATACAATTGGCGGGAACTACAATCACGTACCACAATTTACAAGCGAACTGCACTGGAAAAACAATAATGAAAACAAGAGACAAACATTGATAACGATTAGAACTCAGGATAGCCGGACTTGGTACCGGCACTAGCAAAAGCCAGTGGTAGGGATAAACCGGTTTATGGGTACCCAACCTCCCCTTTCTCTATCCCGTTTCACTATAGTATATAAAACATATAGAAGTACGTCACAACAAAATATCTATAAAGTTAAAATCTATTTTTTAATCAAATTGAAAATTTGTTAACTGATTTCTCATTCGTATGTCGTCGTTCCTATTTTCGGTCCTCATATGCGTATATCAGACATCGAGTCAACAGACATGTTTTGTTGTATCACATTCAATGTAGCAAAGAAAGAAAATGGTGTGACAGTTAAAAGCAACTACACACACAAATACATATTTAAGGTGAAAATTATTAAAAGAAATGTGAATGTTTCCCATTTTCAATATTTATTTTCGTTTGTGACATCTACTCAACAACATAATGCAATCCTATTTCCGATGAAATATTCTATCGATTGCGTTCAAAAGACAACGTCTCGTGTCGTTTTTGCAATGTTAAGAGGCGTATGTCAAGATTCCCATATCACCTTTTGATGTGATCTTGACATGTTAAATCATAGCTGACATCTGCAAAATGAATATATGTGTCGAGCTTCATGTACTAGGTATGCAGAGTTGTATTCTAGTGCCTAAGCTTAGGTACTCGAAACAGAGGCTAATACATTTAAAATACACTTTGTCAGAAACAAAGTAATAACAGAAACTGAATTACATGGGTTTTCTTCAAATGTGTATGAACCAGTTTACAATGTTATTCAAAGTTGTATTTTTGCTTATTATGAGGATACAAAAATGGCAAGATTGCTACATATAGCATTGTTAGGGATAAAATTTACTCTGGAAATTTGAAACTATATATGTAACAAGTGTCAATACACCAAAATTTTATCTAAAACAAGCTTGTTTTAAGATCAAAAGTAAAAAACATTGTTTACATTCTAAAAACAAATTCTATATAATAAATTCGATAAAACACATTGTAAAATACATAGGGCAGAAATCCTAGAACAAAACAAGACCAACACCCCTCCTAGAACTCCTTTGATGTATCATTTTTTTTAAAGAGAAATGAATTAATGGGCCGTTTTCGATACTTTATTTAGCTTTCTTAGTTATTGAGGGGCGTGAATCATAAAAATATTCAAACAGGACTTATCTTTGAACTCCTTCATATGTCATTTATGTATAAGTATATTCTATTTTGATGATAAATAAATCTTCCAGACGTTGATGATAAGTAAATCTTCAGGACGGGTTTTATGCCCCGAGAATCGAAGATTTGGGGGACATTTAGTTCTTTTTGTCTGCCTTTCTTGTTGTCTGTTTACCCACAAAAACTCTCATATTGTGTTTTTTTTATCCTAAGTGACAGAACTTTCATATTTTAAGTATACTTTCTGTGTGACATTACGGATATCATTTGAATAATATGGTTATAGGACTTCCATATTTGGCGTGTGTATTTCATGTGACAAGAGCTTTCAAACAGTACCGAAATTTTTTACCAAATGACCTTAACCTTGTTGTTTGATTACATTTTTGAAAAAAAAAATACTTATAATAAACTTTTATATTACCCATATCTTTTGAATGGTTAATGATTTGGCTTTCATACTGTGATGTGCACCCCTTGTGACAAAAACTTTTGTCAAGATCCAGAATATTTCATCTCGTGACCTCACCACGGCATGTGAACAACTGCATAAAGACTTTTACATGTAGTGCATCTTTTGAAGTGTAAGTATATTGCTGTCATATTTTACATGTTTATTCCTTTGTAACAAAGTGGATAACAGGAAACATCTACAATGGCTGAAAATTACAGTCACATGCCACAATCTGCCAGGGAACTACACAGGAAAAACACAAACAAGAAAAAGGACAAACGTAAATAACGATAGAAACTCGGGACAGCCGGACTTGGTACCGGCACTAGCACTTGTTTGAAGAACTTTTGATAAAAACCAGAATACTCGACTTTGACCTTAACATTTTACTTTGATAAAAACAAATGTGAAATTATATTTAACCTATTAATTATGTTTTAAAAGCGTTGTTCCTTTGCTTGTTTTTACCATGTGTTTGTAGAGACTTTGTCTCATGAGCATTTACTCCATATCCTTTTATTCACCATTTACATTGATTATTATATCCTTTTTATCTAACTGATTTTATTAAATGATAAATTTTGTGTCAAAAATTGTTTATTTCCAATAGTCTGATTCAGTATTCAATGTTCTCTTTGGATGACATTTTTGTTTAATTTAAACTAAAGTTTAAACTTTATTCTATATAAAGATACAATGAAATAATCAATGGAACATGTTTCTGTACATCTATTGAATTTGTTTTGAAAAAAGATACATCTTTTAAATTTTTACCCCGACTGTAGCGCTCATTATTAAGTGATTATGGTGCCCATGCGTTTTTTTCGCAAGCCATAGAGGTGCTTATTATATCATCCTAGACTCCATATGAAATACAGTGAGATCAATGCATAATGCCATTGTGGCCCAGCTATTTTAAAATTGTGGTAATGATTTTGGGGGTTTCCTATAGTAAAACATGTATTTGATTAACTGTTGAATGGGGGTACCTATTTTGGATCGACAACGCCTTAGTGAACTACAATGAAACTGTTGAAGAATCGTCTGTGTAAAATGCAATTTTGCCATTTATTTTTAAGTTTTGATATTATGTTCTTAATTACCGTAGAAAAATATGTCCCTTGCCTTATTATTGAATGGGGGTACCTGGTTTGAAACTAATTTTATTCACTTTTTGGATTTTTCCTAGAAAAAGAGGTACCTTGCCTTATTGTTGAATTGTGGTACCTATATTATGATGACAACACCTCCTAGACTGATTGAAGTACACTGATTTTTTTGCTGAATGTTTCTGCTTTAGATTTTGATCTGAATAATTAAAGGTTTTTTGCAAATCAGTAATTTTTTTAATCAAATAGGGCATTGGGCTATTTGATGGTGACCTTTGCTCATTTTTTTCTAGTATTCATTAGAGTTTCTTTAACATTTGTTAGATCTTTTGAATCGAAAGAGACAGGGGTTTTATATCTCACAGGTGTATTCTTAGGGAATCTAATTTTTATACGACCAAACATTTTGCGGTCGTATAATGTTATGGCGTTGGCGTCGTCGGCGTCGACGTCGGCGTCTGTGGACAGCATAACTTTGCTTCTAGTGAAAGGATCTATATGAAATTTAGTATGATGTATCTTGGCACACGCGTAAACAGAGGTTTTAATTTTGAGTTGGTGGCCCTGCCTGTTTTAGAAAAAGGGCCAAAAAGGGGTGAAATTTGGTGTTTTCACATATTTGACTGTCGAATCTTTATTGTTTATTGGATTTTGATGGGTGTTTTTGTCAGTGTGCTTCTGAGGAAATTTCCAATCTGTAGTATATCAAAGGATTTCACGTAGCTTATACCGCTCACGAGATAAATGGGGCCCAACAGGGACTCTTACTGTTTCCAAGGTACAAGGGGTCAAAGAGGCCAAAATCGCAATTTTTCTAAATATGTCAAATCTTTATTTTTCATCGGATTTCAATGGGATTTTTTTCTTTAGATTTCTCTTGATGTCAAGCTTCTTTTTGTGTCCATCTTATTATTGTGTCAAGCTCTTTATTGTGTCCACATTCACTTTGAACTACTTTTGTTGAAATTTCAGTGGTCGGCATGCTGCGGTCGTATCATGCTGCGCTCGGCGTAGCCCTTTAATGATTTGATAGTAGAATTAAGGCTCATGTGTTTCTCAAACACGATTTGTTAAAGTTATAAATAAGCATAACTCATTCAAAAATGGGGATTTTTCTTTTAAATGCCTTGAGGTACCACTGAATGAAAGCTACGCATAAAATATTTTATTTCAAATATTAGAAGAAATAATTTCTTAGAATGCTTACACAGTGATAAACTGGTACCCAACAACAACATATCACGACTTCACGTTGCAGCGGGGAATAAAAACAACTTTTTTTCTTATCTAACTTCAGTTCCCTTATTCTGGCAATATAGATATCACATGGGAAGATAAGTTTGCTATAAAAAATTACTTAATCTATGAAATGACAGAAACATAGCTCGATTGTTTGGATCGTCATTTTCCTGAAATGTCCTGTTTAGTAAGGAAATGATAATTTCAGAATCAGCTCAGTATAAAATAGTCATCTAAGTACTAAAATTTTCGACAAAAGGGACGATTTTAATTTCAAAGTTATCAATTTCCCTAAGATGGACTGTTATATTCCAGCTTCTCTTTCTTACGTGTATGTTTTACAGTTGATTCGTTACGCGAGAGCTAGCACAATTTATACAGACTTTCTCATAGGATAAGTTATCACCGTGACCGCTGTAATAATCAAGGCTTCATAAAATTCTGTCTCGTACGATTATTTAATAGGTTTCAGTCCATTGTGGAAAAGTTTGAAGTTTTGATCCGAACACTGATTCAACGTTGTTGTTACTAGACACAAGGGAAGGGAAGGTTGGGCATGCCGTAAAACCGGTTTAACCAGCCATTTCTTTGTAATGCCTGTACAAAGTTAGGACTATTTTCCTATGGTTTCCACCTGATTTGTTTTTTTTTTGCCTCGAGGAGTTCGACCCTTGACAACTGTACTCGGTAATTTTGTTATTACCCCCGTTTGCTTTAGTTCGACAAGTTAAAAACTTCTTACTTAAGAGCAAAATGGAAATTCTTAAGTGTAGAGTGACTATTAAGATAATTGCCCATTAAATATTGCAATTTAAAAAAAAATGACTGACAAGATAAAGAATATCAATTTTAAAGCGTCAGGGTTTCAAATTAAAAAAATATGGAATTGGTTCCGTATTAGATAGTTTACAATGTCATCTTGATATTGAAATCGACGTTTTTTAACACCATGTAACAGTTACAAATAGAAGTGAGATTGGATGACATAAATCCCAAAATTACACTCAAAATAAAATAGGAACAATAAAAGAGATGAAGTTCAGGCCTCGCTATTTCTAGTTTAGTACCACATTTTTGATTTTGTCATATTTTATAGGTTATGAATATGTTAGTAACTAAATCACTTGGAAAATGTATTCCTCACAATCAAATTCTTCGCATGAGCAGAATGACTCTTAATTACGTAAGTAATGCTAGTAATTATCATACTAAGTACTGTTATTTATTTCTTCTGACAATATTAAGGCTTATTTATGTCTGGACAGCTTATGATGGAAAGAAAAAAATATACTTAAAAAACAGCAAAGGAAAATATGTTCGATCAAAAACTTCAAAACACAGCAGTTCAGATGTAGCCCAAGTGTAAATAACAAGCCAAAGACAAAACAAATAGCAAAAACGAATAAGAACACAACAAAACTAAAGCACCAGCAGTGTGAACCAAAAGAAACTAAAGGTATCATCATGTGCCCTGGAAGGGTAATCATGATCAGTTCTACGCGTTACACCTTAACAATGAAAAGTCCTATGTTAAGTGATCGTCCTATTTTGTCGAATCGGTAATAAACTCTCGTTCTGTTCATAAAGTCTAATCTTGTTTGCGAAATAAAATTATTACATCCATGATCCTGTAGAGACTTTTGTGGATTTCATTAGTACAGAAAAAATGTAATTGTTAACTATATCACACTTTTATTTCTTGGGAATGACATATCAGTCATCCAACAACCCTATACATTTTTGCAATCTATTGAGTTTTGAAATATTCGTGAACTCATTTGTAAAACTTGTATACGAAAAAGGTCTTTACAAACCTAAAAACCAATAAACTTAAAAATCGCCGAAACATGACAATGTTGCATAAACAAAATAAAACCATGCAAGGCTAAAGATTATGCAACGATATTTATAATATATACAGATATTGTTGAGTAGATAATAACATAATGTTCGATTCACCATACAAAGCAACCATTTTTCGAACGTTTGAACGGGCACATCAATGGCCGAAGTAAAAAATATCACTTCTGTTCGCGAATCAAAACTTTACGTTGTCAGAATGAAAATCTTATGATGAACAGAATTGCAAGTGTGTTTATTCCCAACGTTAAGACCGAGAGAAATTATAATTAAAGAACCTAACGGAATCAATGGAAATAGATGTAATATGTAAAGTTAAGTATCGATGCGTTCGCAGGCTATATGGTTATATTATTTTTGGTATGAAGAGTTGATATATTTTGGCACATGTTAGTTTAATTAACGATATCAGCATTTCGCACCTCAAGTGGAACATAAGGTTTTATAACTCTTAACGGTTTCTGGACATTTTTGCATGAATCTGTGAGCTTATGGATATGTTCAGCCTTTGATACTTTCGTCCCTTCAGAAATTCTATGTCCGTCACCACGACATCATAGATAGATATGAAATGTCAGTGTCACAAATACAATCTGACATTTTCAGCTAGATTCGCGTCTTCCCGGATTTGACATTACCGGTTTTGACTTCACCTTGGATTGACCCACTGACAGTGGGACGGATGCTGTGCACAAAGCAGGACATGCTTACCCTTCCGGATCACCTGATTTCACTCTCGTTTATTGAGAATTCACACTGTTAGTGCTTTAGTTTTTTGTGTTGTATATGTATTGTTCGTGTGTTTTGTGGTCATGTGGTGTCTTTGGTCTTCCGTCTTTTGGTGTTCTTGCTTTTGCCTTGTCTCTGGACTTTGATTTGTGTAATCTTGTGCTTTGTTCCTTCGGTATTCTACTGCCGTTGTCATATAACTGCATTGTTCAACCACATTTTTTTCCTGTTTTTCTATTATACATATATTATCATACCAATACCTTAATAACCTCGATTTTACCTGTATAGAAACGCCTGTTAGATTTGTTTGACTTTTAATTTAATTATCACATACTCAGGAAGATTTATTTTTTGGAGGTTGGGTATGTTTTGAATAACTGATAAATTGTTTGTTTTGTTATTGACATTTAATACCACCTGGCATGTTGATTTCACCTAAGTGAAAAAGATGTATTATAAATAGTAGGTACACTCAAGATTCACAAGTTTGCCTAAAAGCTTATGAGCAAAGATGTTCTTGGAAACCAAAATTAGGTTTTAAAAAGTGTGGTTCAGACACTTGTTGTTTGCACCATTAAAGTAATATATATGTTGAGTGCTGAACAAAAGCACAAGAGTAAAGGTGGCGACGCATTTTACTTTTTTTAATAGGCGATACAAGAAAGATAGATGCATACGTCAGAATAACAATAAAAATAATATTTGATATATTCTAATGTTAGCAAATACCAGAAAAAGTTAATGTTTATCTAGCTTGATAATGATATAGCTTTTCGTTTTTTATTAGCAAAATTAGAAAGATAATTTTCTTTCAGATTAAAGTTTTTCATTGTGGATACTGAATATTTTATGAAGATCATGATTTTTTTTTCTTTAGAACTCTAATATAAGTTTTCTTAAAAACTTGATATAATTAAATTTTTTATAATAGTATATATGTTTTATGGAAAGATGCATGAATGTAAACTGACCTTCCCCATGGTAGAGCCCGGTAGGTGACCAGGTGGTGAAGTCCCCTGGGAAGCTTCCAACATCTTAGCAATTACATGGAATGTTTTGAACATGGAAATATGGAACTTGTAGCATAGTAAATGTCAAAATACTAGCAGATATGTTATCATCGTGTTTTGCCATTTTAATCTAAACACGATATTGACCAGCTTAACACAATTTTGTAAAACAGTATAAGATTTTAAGTTGGTTTTCAATATAATTGATTTCAGAGACGATCGTGTTAGGATAGTTAAAGATCAAGTAAGATCCACTTGTTCATTGCATTCAGAAACGATCAAGACCAGTTAAATTTGTTAAGATCACGATCTTGATCTTGTATGATCTGGACGAATTTAACACATCTTAATCGCCCTTGACCGACCGCAGTTATCTTGTTTGATCTTGATAAATTGAACAGATCTTGATTGCCCTTGAAAGGAATTATCTTAAAATACGACTGAATATCTAGCACTGTCTAAACAAAATTCTGTTAAGCCTTTCAAAATTGTGATCAAAATGGCCAAACAAGATCATAACATGTTTGCCAGTGTAGTGTATGATTTTTGTGGCTTTCGGTCTGAAATATTTCTAATTGTCGTTGACACCAAGGTTTACTTGAGCTGTTTTCATGTATGATTGTGGCGTCCACGTGTACGTCTGCGTCCACAATTAGGTGTATATCTTAGTAAGTGTGAAGGGTAGGGTCATCAAACTTTGCATACATCACGTCCTCCGAGAAAAATAAGTCTCTTTGACCTATATCATCTACCTGAAAGCATTAAGTCCATGTTCTTATCCCAGTTACTGTACATGATATAATCATCTAACCTTGCCTGTGCATGCATCTTTGGTGGTAGGTCAGCATCCGGCAAAATCAGGCAACTTTCATTAGGTGATCTGTATTTTCCAAATGATAGGTTTACATTCAAGTTTATGTCCGGCTTCATATCACAGCACCTGTACATGGGTAGGATCGTCTACCCTTGCATGTGAATGCATCTTTGGTTATAAGTCAGCATCTAGGCAAAATAAGGTTACTTTGACTGATATTGTTAATTGATTGGCTTCCAATGATTTTTTTTTGTCATATATTTGTTACCGTACATGGAAAGAATTTTTAAAGATTGGATGTGCATATATCTTGCATACATATTGATGATAGGTCAACATCCAGGTAGAATTACATCACTTTAAACTATTTTCTACATCATCGACTTTGATTGAAATTCATGTCTGTAGCTCATATCTTACTTAATGGACATGGCAGCAGTTTATTACCTTGTATTACTTGTTCTAATGAACAGAATTCTTTTACTTTTGTTTTTTTTTCAATGTGTTGAAATTTATATTTCTTTATATTGGTTAACCATTATGAGGAGAATATAAGTCAAGATACAATCGACATGGGAATGACCAAAAATCCGTGTTTGTTTATTAATCTTACTTTTAATTACTCTTTTCAAATATGATGAGCAAGCAAAAGCTTTTTGTGTAAAGGGAGCTACGGGCATGCCTGTCCTATAAGAATTTTTAATACTTTATTTTATAAAACGACTGGCGTAACCTCATTCGCCGCTTTGTTTTATAAGACTTCTTAATATTTTTAATTTACAGTATGAAGCATCAGATATCGCCCATAGATTGGAAGCTGTGTCTGATATTAATAGAGGAATTGTGAAAACAACTGTTCTTACTGCTGGCTTTCAAGAAAATGATAAATGTGTAAGTCGACAGGAGTTTGACAAAATAACTTTAATAAGTTTTACATGATTGTCAAAATTAATAACAGGATTTTGTACATCAGGTAAAACATGAAGTACATTTAGTGTCTATTTGTCAGCCCGGTTGCTCACAAATATGTACTTAAACAAGGTTATGTTACCCAAAAATTGAAGTCATCCCTTCCAGGAGTTTTACGGTCGACATCACCATCTTGTGGACGCTATGGGATATCTGTTTCCCAGATGACAACAGATCTTTCCATTTCAAAGCTTAATTATTATTTTCTCTACCGGATTTGACCTTACTACCGGATTTGACATTTTCAACATTGTGGGTGTCTTATAAGAAGCAGGAGATGCTTACTCTGCCGGTGCACCTGACCTCACCCATGCTTTTTAGTGGGTTTGTGTTGTTCATCTTTGTGTGTGTGTGTCTTCATTTTTTTCTATGCCACATTCATATTGCGTCTCTGTTTCTTTGTTGTTTCCGATGTTGCCATTTTCCTTGGATTATTCGTTTTCGATTGACCGTTCTGTTCTCATTTTTTTTTTTCATGGTCGTAACGTTATGTTGCTAGTTAAATAAATCCAAATATATTTAAGAAAAAATACACAGAGGAAGAAGTGTGTACCTCTTTTAGCCGATCTGTTTCTGTACTCTTATGGGACTGAATTCATTGAAGGGCTTCTTCAAAATAGAGACAAAAAACTGGCCCAGTCCTTTAATTTCAGCTTCCGTTATATAGATGATATTTTATCACTAAACAATCCGCGCTTTGGTGATTTTCTTCATTTTATTTATCCAAAAGAGCTTGAAATTAAGGGTACTACAGGTACTTCCATATCGGTCTCGTTCCTTGACCTTCATCTTGAAATTGACAGCAGAGGTACACTTCAAACTAGGCTGTATGACAAACGCGATGGCTTCTTTTTTCCAATAGTCAACTTCCCCTTTCTTTGTAGCAACATTCCATGAGCACCAGCATTTGGATTTACATCTCACAACTCATTCGGTACTCAAGGGCTTGTGGTCGATACAGTGACTTCCTTGACAGAGCTCAGTTGCTTACAAATAAACTACTTAAGCAAGGGTACGTTACCAAAAACTTCATTACAGAAGTTTTACGGTCGACATTACGATCTTGTAGATAGCTATGGGATATCTGTTTCCCAGATGACAACGGATCTTTCCCTCTACAACTAAAGTTTTTAGCCGAGTTGCGACGAAGTCGAACTCGGCTTATAATTTGATGAATGGTGTCTGGGCGTCCGGGCGTC